>OX402540.1:5506846-5572808 GCA_948098885.1 Drepanosiphum platanoidis
GTATAGTGTTGTAGGAGTAGTATAGTTTAGCGGTAGCGACTGTATATTTTAACGTAACGCGAACAGTGAATATATTATTACGTATATAGGTAGTCGGTGTACGTACACACACACAGACGGTAAATATCATTAAAATAACGCGTTGCACAATTTATACATGTATATATTAATTCTCGGTCGCGATCTCCTCTGCTCACGTTTACCTTTTTAATCAACCACATCCGACGGTAACGGACAAAACCGTTCAACAACAATAATATTATAATCGATTTGATTACCATCGTAAAACGTCGTCGCTGTATGTGTCATGTCGAAGAGTGCTCCTCTCCTCGACGAGTATCTCCGAACCATGCTCGCGAAAAGCCGAAGTAAAACGAGCGGAAAAACGTCTTTATATAAACGTCCGGAACGGATCGCAATCTCGGCCGGTAATGTAGTTTTAATGTAAATTCGTACGGAAACACGTACTACCTATATACAGCGTTATATAATAATAATATTAAATTAAGCTACATATATTATATTATAATAAGTGCCTATAATATGTTATATACTTTTTACGTTTAAGAGAAACTCTGATTATGCATAATGGCGTTACCAAAATCGTTTAAGTTATTTTATTTAAATATAATAATATAGAGGCACGCGTGTGTATATTTGAAAACACTAGTGTCCGTGTGAATTTCGTCGACGATATCGCGCGCGACAGTCTCGCGTTCCGATTCATACCGACACACTCGAAATCGTTACCCCCCGGCACTTTTTCCGCCCGCCAGTACGTAGTAAACCCGCCGCCCCCGTGTGGCACAGCCAATACCTACCGACAAATAGCGCAACGGAATTTTCGGCCTAATTCTCTCGGCTTTAGATCGACGAAAAAAAAACCAATGACTTTCGTAAGAAAAAAATGAAAAAAAAAAAAAACAAAAAAACCCCCCCCCCCCCGACGCTTTTATAGTCGCAGGCACGTAGAAACTATACATAAAATATCCATTAACCTATTATCCATAACATTGTATAGTAATTATTATTAATTATCGAAAAGTTTTTCCTGACTAAATATGAACAAAAAACGTATTTTTTATTTGTTATATTTTTGTTTTATAGTTTTTAGTCGTATTCGATATCAAATTTAACAACATTGTGATTAGTCGTATAAGTGTTTTAATTTAGTGGTTACGACGTTGAGGTAAATTACAAAATAATATATCGATCTTATCTTTCAAATGTTTTTATTATTATTATTATTATTTACTAAACCATGTAAAAAAAAAAAAAAAAAATTTTAAAAATACATACTAAATAAAATATATTTATAATATATATATATATTATATATTAAATAATAATAATTGTACTTGGACTTATATAATAATATTGCGTGTATACAATTATTATAATATATATTATTTTCCATTATGATTTAATTAGAGTTAGGATGAGAATTTTTGTCCTTTTATTTTTTAGATTTAGCGACGTCGAGACATTATATTATTATAATATATTAAATATACGTCATACATTAAATGTATCGTGTCGAGATACATATACGTATAAATAAAATATAAACGTATCAGAAAAAATATTGTTTGCCATTTAATTAAATTACTAAGATTATTATTATAATAATATTATTATCATTATTATTATTATTATTATTATTATTATTATATTATTATTCTACATTAAACTTTTACCGTTATGAAAATATTTGTTTATTATTTACGAACGGTAACCCGAAGCGCCTCCTCTCGTATCGCATATCCATCGCGTACACCCACGTGACTTTTGAAGCTCGTCCGCGAGAGACGAGCTAGATAGAGAGAGCTCGTGTGACGACGACGCGCGGGAGGTGCGTGCTAGCCGTATTTCACGTACGCGCGGGGCTGCCGAAATGGGGTGTCGGGACGAGTGTCATTAAGTTAATTCGGGTCGGTGTTTTTTTTTCCGATGTACGACAGACACGACGGGGTAGGGTCGAGCGGTATAATATATGACACGCATAACGACGAAATGTGACCGACCGCCAACGCGTTAATTAAACGTAGGCGCTATTGTAAAAGTGAACGTATAAGAACGCAGACCGTCGTCGCGCGCTGTCGAATCGACCGCGGAAAACCGTTCACAAAAGTCTACACCAGAGGTTCCCAAAGTGGTCTATATTATCGACCCCCCGGGGTCGATTCTGACCTGCGAGGGGTCCATGTCGACGAGAAAAAAAAACGGGGGGTGCATGAGATATAAATAGGGGTCCACGAGAATTATGAGAACTGTGCACCGTATAGTTTTTACGTATAACACGTGTGCGATGATATTGTGAACGAAAAATGACTTTTTTGATAATGATTAATGAGTCATGATGACCAGGGCTCATAACTCGGGTTGTTTTAGGCTACTGAAAATAAATTAAAAAAAAATTAATGATAAACGTCATGTGAAAATCCAAAAATAAACAAAAAAAAAGCAAAATAGCACTTATATACTCCGAAATATGCAAATGCTAAAAGTTATGAGCCCTGGACTAATGACTAACGAGTCGATACTCGACTGTAATTAATATCAGGTTCTACTGATTAGGTTCTACCTCTGGTCTACACGGACATATGGTAAACGGCGAAAATACTCGCGTTCGTGTCGGATATTAATATATAATATTATGATTACTACGCTCTAAACTACTTACGTCTGTGTCCGAGTAGAATGTATTGATATTTATCGTCGACTCTTCGCTCTGAGGGCAATATCGATCTCGTCAAGCTCTCAGGTAAAGGTTCCACGCGACGCTCAGAAAAAAAAAAAAAAACAAAAAAAAACCAACGATATAATATTCGATACTTGTATTAAACGCGACGGCAGGGGTTTGGCTAAATACCTGCGCGGTGGCTATATAAGGCAGGTCGACGAAAACAAAACGATTGGCCGGGCCGCGCGGAGATGCAGACGACGACGCGTTTGCGGTGACAATCGTCTGATATAATATTATTGCATAAGGGTACACGCTTTGTTTGAAACGTTCGTCGTTGCGTGATGAACTAATATGAGGACGACGACGTCGCTAACCGTCCGGTATGGTTTTCGTGTGCGACTCGGAGCCCGCCGAACGTTGTCTTGTTGTAATTACCGAGAAATCTGCTTGCCCGCGTCACGTGGAAATCGTTGGAAATCTGCGGGGAAAAGTGGTTTCGTCGTACGATCGCGTTTTGCTTTCGATTCGCTTCCGGCGACGGCGATCCTCGACACGACCATCGAGACGCGATGAATAGCGCGTAAATCGGGGAACGCGACCTCTGTGCCGAGACGCGCGCGTCGGGTCACCTACGACCGAATAAAAAACGGCAGTCGCGGACGTCACGATGATATTGTAATGATCCGCGCGCGCGAGCGAGGAATTCGTTTCGGACAGAGATTAATGATCTTCGCGGGTAATGTAATAATATTATTATTGTTGTGCTCGTAACAAGGCGCGAACGACGTGTGTAAAATATGCATAATTACTAGGGCTCGGATTTTGTAGCAAATGCTTCTTTTGAGGGGTGTGTGATGCAAAGATAATTCTCATAGATAAATACGTTTTGAATCGTTCTGATTTCAACGAAGTAAACTTTTTTTTGCTTTTTTTACTGCTTTTTTCCACAAAACTTGCTTTTTATTGCTTTTTTCCCCTGTTTGGTTATTTTTTCTTAATTTTTACATATTTTTCTTGAAAATTTAACTTATTTTTATGTATATATTATACTTGGACTGTAAATCATTATTACCAGATTACATTTTAAAACCAGTAATAAACGTATGAATGATAAAATAACCATCGTTATTGTGCCGAAATTGTAATGAATAATCATAACAGTATGATTTAAATGATTTAGTTTATATGAAATATGTATGGATAGCAGCACCCAATAGAATGAGTTTTAATGAAAGTATCTTGACCAAATAATACGTGGTCGTAAATTTCTTTTTTAATATTTAATTTTATGTGTACCTAATTGAAATTTGTTTTTTTTAGAATTAAATTTAATAAATGCTTTTTTTTGCTTTTTTCGGCTACTTAAAATGCTCTTTTAAGGATTTATTTCGCTACAAAATCCGAGCCCTAATAAATTACCTATATAGTACAAAACGTTTTGTCCTTTGTGCACTTTTCGACACGTCGTATACGATCGTGTATCGTCTCTTACAAGATCTCTCATTCGGACTGCAGTTCGCTCGGCTTTCCGTGTGGCTTATAGCGAACGATTAATAAAATCTGTTGTCCGTCCGGACCAATCGCTCGCGCGTCCAAAGTTTCTACGAATAATAATCTTAACGAGGGAACGCGTTACATTTCGTTTCGCAAACTTCGAGTTGGGCGACCTTTTATGGCAACCTTTTTAAAACAAATAAAAAAAAAAATCGATTAAGAGACTTATTTATAATACGATATTTAAACTGCTTTATTTAAATTCAATTACCTTTTGTTAATCGTGATCGATTGAATTGGACGAAAAAAAAATGTACGACCGCCGCCGCCGGTTCGGACATAATTAAATGTCGAGGAGGCCCTGGGCCGAGCTTAATTTTGATCCGACACTGCAGGAATTATTCGTCGAGATTTTCTATCGGCCGAATATATTTTGACAATCGATATCGCACTCCAATTATTAAAATTGGGCGCACGACGACGTTTTGAAATTTTTCCTTCGTCGAAAACCACGGGAAATCAAGGTCTGTATAAATCGAGCGATTTAAACAAGATAATATGCAATATCGTACGTAATATTGTATATACTATCTTAAGCAACTAATAATACCAGCTTGAACACTCCGAGAAGTAAAAAAAATGGTATAAAGGGTGTACGTATATATAAATAATTCTATTTGCAAATAATTATTATCGCGCAAGGTTTTTTATTTCTTTTAAATTGAGTTTTAATTAAATATTTAATTATCGCATTACTTTAATACACCGACTGTATAATTAGAGTGGCAGTATGACGTATAGGTTTTACAAATAGTTTATTATTTCTATATCATGATATATATATAAATGTAGATAATACATTAATTATTATTTATGTAATTCGATCGGTTACAAAATAACTGAACGTTTAGTATTTATTTGTCGTAATAATTAGAATATTGCCAATAGAAAATACCGGAGTCGATCACCACACACGACTTACGGAAAAATGATAAAATATTATATTTTATAATAATGTTATAAATAATGTTATAATATTATATTTTATAAAAAATATTATCGTTTTGCTCTCGCGTTTGTTTTTTTTTTACACGCGCGGTGAATTGTAGATTTATTTAGTTGAAGTTTCGGTTAATATTGGTAAGTGCATTGGCGAGTATCCGGGGAGTGGGATTTAGGGAGACTCGACGCCCCGAAACTTTGATATCCATCTCGAGGCACCTACTACTTGCCCGCACTGTTAAAAAAAAAAACTTTCGGAACCGTATTTCCTGTTGCAAATCGGTCGGCTATTTTTTTGGTTATTTCAATTTTTAAGATACGATTTCGTAATGTCTTGCCATGACAAAACACAATACTCTTACTATAAATATGTACACGAAAATTATAAAATATTACTCACACGGGTATACATATAAACCATATTATAATATTTATTATAAATAATTTGAACCACCTACTCCGGATTAATATTTCTGTTATAATATTCTGTGTTTATCGGTTATAAAACAACTTTGGTCGGTCGATTGGTAATTACGGTTCATTATCATAATAATTTTAACATGCCATTATTTTGACATAATATTACGCGAGTGAAATAATAAAACTACGAGCCAAAAATTAGTGAACACCACCCAATATCCTGTTTATAGTGCCTACTACTCGACAGAAATTAACCGAACCTGTCCGCCGCGCGCCGCCTTAAACGTAGTAGATTTAAATTTCGAGCGAAATCGTTTCATAAACATCGTCATTTAACGGGGAAAATAACATCCGACGGAAATGAAAATTGTTTTTTTTTTCAAAGTTGTCGTAAAAATTAGCGAGACACTCGCCGCGTCTCCGTTTTCGATTTATAAGTGAATTCATATTTTAGGAAAAACCTTTTTAAAAAATCATAACTAACTAACTTGCTCGAAATCGAATATTTTCCATAATTCAAAACATATCGTAAACGGTCGTAAAGCTTGCGACACACAATAAAATATCCATTGTGAAATTTTTACGAGCTACACAAACGAACGTACGTAAAAATCGGATATTTATTGATCTATAAAAAAAAATAATATCTCGACCGCTTTTCGTTTCCAGTTTATTGTTTGTTTATTCGTTCGGTCGTTAAAATATTATATAAAAACAGGCGACGGCCAATAATATCGTAAAATAATGTTTATTTTCATTAGGTTATGATAATAATCATTATTATTCATGAAAACATATTTACGTTTTCATTGAAAAACCTGTTACACAAATGTTCGCCGCGATTTATTTATCGGCATTAACGAGCTTATTTGTTACAATATTATTTTCAAACCGCGTAGGTATTATGATAACGCGATGCTTTTCTATGATATTTTAACGATAACAAACCTGTGTAATAATATTTATACACCCTCTTGTGTATAATAATAATAATATCAGATTAATATGACTAAATGAACATAAAATATTTTCGTGTTCTCGAGAGGATGCGAATCGAGAAATCGCGATCGACTGAAGAATTATATTGATACGACACCGACTAAATTGTCGTTATCGTATTGATCTACTGGCAATTTTGTACGAAACAACAATACTTCCGACTCTATGCGGATAATAATTATTCTAATAGTGTCACAGCTCATGTGAATTATCGAAATGACGATGGATTTAACTCTAATAATCCATACGTTTAATATTAATTATGATTTAATTTACACTGCTTACCAAATACCAACTTAGTAAACTTAGTCTTCACTTAGTCTCCACTTAGTCTCCACTTAGTCTTCACTATACCCAGTCAGAGTTGTAAATTTCTCGACAACATAATCGATATGATTTTACTGAATATTGTCTGCGTATCGATTCAATCGCCTGAAAATGTTACAAATCGATAGTCAGATGGTTTACATTATCGCCAAAATTACATCGTCGAATTATTGATATTTATATCGAAATCAATCGACAACGGAATACGAGCGAATACCTAATATTTTCGTGTTTAAAAAGTACAGTTTTCGAAAGTCTCAAAGTCAAACTCGACGAGTTTGATTCGTAGTGATCCTCCGGTGTTGCGGGCGTCTTCGCCATAATCCTTCTCCTTTCTATCGCACAAACGTTTAATAGTGAAATCTCGCGACGGTTCCCTATGATATGCGTACGTGTGGGTGCGCGCGTGTCGTCACTCGGCGATTTGTTTTCGAGGGTAACGCGTAATACGGTGTCGATAATATTCACGCGAAAAATGATAAATCGTTTCGCGCTTTCGGGCATACTTGGTCGTTTTCTCGCCGTCCGATTGTGTTTTTCCGTCCGGTTATGATTCTACTCTGCAGGAGTCTAACGCGTTCTAAAAGCCTAACGCGTGCGTTAAAATAGTTTTAATAATAATAGTGGGGGGAAAAAAAAATCGTATCATTACGCGATTTGTCCCCTCAAGCGCGCGTTCGACAAAACGAGTTACCCGCGGTGAGATTGCGTTCGATTTGAATTATTTGCATATACGTAATAATATGCGCTCTATACACATTGTCGGTCGTTTATCAGAATTTTGAATGAAAAAAGAAAAAAAAAACGTGAAATGCCCGCGACGACGAAAGTATACACCGCGGCAGTTGCATAAAGGACACGCAGTCTCGTAGGCATACCGAACGACTAACGGGTTATAAATGGTATACGCGTTATTTACCTACCATGTATATAAATGTATATATGTATAGCTAGGTATATAGGTGCGCGCAGACGGTTCTAGAGTGCCTTCTCGTTCCGGTCTGTGGTATTGTGTCGCGGAGTAGTAAATTTAGCTATACCGGCGGCAAGTCGGTCTGAAAAGAAATTGCCAATTTCAAATCGTTTCGTTTTCGAGCCCCCCCCCCCCGCACGCGCAGCCCTGGTCCAAACGAGGGCGTTTTATTGTTTGGGATTTTCGTTAAACACAGTTCGAAACAACCGTCCGTCTTTCCGGGTTTATTAGGCGTGAAAATTACTATGTAAATTTAACGGCGTTACGCTATGATAATATGATACTATGTAATCGTAGTTCACTGTAATTTGTAGTTCACACACACACACACACACACAGAGTTCCGACACGCGATGATGTGCCGACACTGTCGTCACGAGTATGCAAAACCGAGAAATATTATTATAATAAACGGTTCGACGTGGATAGAGAGAGAGAGAGAGAGAGAAAAAAACTCCAGTTCGGAACCGAAATAACGCTTTGCTCGTAGGTTTCAGTATCCCAGGATCTCGATTCAAATAATATGCGTATCGGAGACGAAATCGTTGCATCATTGACGTGTGGTGTGACGTGGATTAGCGCCGCACTTAATTATTACTTTCTCGTCACTTATTTTCACGTCTTATTCGGCGGAATATTATTATTCAATAAGTAATAAATAATTAGATAGGTGCTGTACTTATATTATAGTTTATTTGGATATAATTTATGTTGATTTTTTCTTTTTCGTCTTCCATAAGAGTTCAACGGGATAGAATATTATAATGTTGCCGTTAAATTGGTGAATTCCCAACTGAAATGTACGTTCCAAAAGTGTTTACAATATTGTATCGCTGTTTTGAAACCGCGCGCGAATAAAAACTACAACCCGATTCGTCGGATTTATTATCGGTCATGTTTTGTTCATCAATCGTCGAGTAACACTACTACCCCCGAGAAGCTAATCGTTATAAACGGCCACATTAGAGACGGCAAGTACGCGCATTTGTAAATCTATTTTCTTAGGTAACGATACCGATTCGTAATTGCTAATTTCGATGTTTTTAGCATAATATTATGCAAGTGTTAAGACATACACATAATTGTGCGTATTTTCATGGGAAAAACACCTGTTACGATTTTTTTTTTTTCAAACCATTTAAATTATAATACTATTTACATTTTATTTACAACAATTATCAAGTGGTTGAGAAAATAATTTGTCCAACTAGGGTCTCTGCCCGAAGACGGTGATTTTATTTGCATTTATCTTTTTAGTTTTCTCATAAAGAGTCGAGATAGGATTGTCTACGTTTTTATTTGTTTATAAAGATTGAAAAATTACGAAATTTTGAATACGATCATTATACATTCGAATGTATTAAACAAAAATAATCGCAATAATGTAATATTTGTTCACGTTTTTAGTAGTCGTTTTATTGCAAATTTCAGTGTTTTTTTTTTTTTTTTCAATCGTACTAATATTATCATAGCGGTTTTTATACGGACAAACGAGCTGTGATCAAGTATAGAGTAGGTTTTAACCGCATTAATTAATGTGCAATGTCAAATGCTTTATTTCGGACTCGACAATACGCTGCATAATTATTACAAGGTGGCTATTAGTTTTATTTCGTGAATCGAATAGTATTTTCGTGTGGTATGATAATAATTTAATATAATAATAATATCGAAACCCACATATCATTATATAAAATACACCCAATAGGCGTCCTTAAACTATCACAAAATACCGTGTGTGTGTGTGTGTGTGTGTGTGTGTGCGGTTTTATTTGATTTTATTTTCAATAAATATTATCGCGATACTCTTTCGGCATAATATAGTCGATCGATTTTACACGTATTATTTCAAAAACAACGCAGTCGCTATGATAATATAATATGACTATACCACCTCCGACGGTTTCCGGAAAACCGCAGCAGCGCTCGACGAATATAATAATATCATTAGGTTGAAACCTCTTTAAAATGCGCATTCCGCGTGGCAACTCGATATAAACGTTATAAATCACATATGGTCTATTTATATTGACCGCTTTCGAAACCAAGGCCGTTTATAAATTCGATCGACTGCGTTGTGATGTGTCTGTTGAAAAACGACGACGGATCGAGAAGTCAATATATTATATACATTTTTGCAACCGACTGGGAAAAAAGTTTGAAATTCTTCACGTGGACCAAATGTTTGATTGAAAAATAAAAACGAAAACTGCAGATCGGCGGCCGCCGCGTCCGTGTGAGCGATCCTTATTGTTATATTATATTATATTATATGCGACGACTCCGCCGCAAGGATGTCTGACCTTACCTAACCGTATTTATACTGCGCGAGTGCGCGCGTTTATTTTATCACGCTGCGATCGCGTTTCCGCGCCCGACTGTTGAACGATCGACGTCCGTTTCGTTTGCCAATGTCACGCGGCGGCGCGTAATTATAACATCCTGTGCCCCCCCCCCCTCCCACGACAATATCGTCGCAATTAACGTCGAACGGCGGTGTTTATAATATATATTATTTTCGTTGGCGAATAATCGCGCGGACGAGCGTTTTATGTAAGCGACGACAATAATATGAAGGCAATAACCGACGGGTGTACGCGTTTGGTAACAAGTCCAGTTAATTTATTATTATCGAATAAAACTCATAAACGAATTGATAATAACAATATCAATCTCGTATCGCGTCGAACGCGCATTTAATCCGCGGTAAATCACAATACTATATAGGTTTACTGATTACGATGTATTGCGATGTACTTACACGTAAACATCCTCGTTATCCTGCGATTATTTGCGTGTCGCGAGGAAATCGTTTTATATTCTTCTTCTCGCGCGACTATGAAAATATGCATTATTTGATAAGTTTCGAGTGAAAATCCGCAAACCTCGTGACCATCACATCCGAGAACTCCAGTTGTACAAAACAAACTGCGGTAAAAAAATAATATATCAACTAGTTTTCGCTCTTTTTAATTTTTTTTTTTTTTTAAATAATGACGGTTTTGTGTTTTAATACGTACCGACTTATAGAAACGACTACGAAAACTACGATTTCCGGTTATTTTTTAATCCTTACGCGTTGGAGTTTTTATTCTTAGACTTTTCGGTTTCCTACGGACATCCTCTACTGAAACAGATAAATTTGTAAACTGAGATATTATATATATTTATGTTTATGTTGTTTTTTTTTTTCATTTATTAAAAAATGTCAAGTTTCAATTGACATATTGTACTCGACATTTTCACAACGAAAACAACTTTTCAAGCGGGAGGGGGGGGGATCTATCCTCATCGTCCGTCTCCTTATAATTGCACTGCCGTTCCTTACTGTCCGACGACGTTCCCATCTCCGGCCGACAGGAATGTATCGACCGTAATAATTGCAACGTCGTCGTCGTCGAATGAAACGGAATCGACTTCGAATCACCCGGAGCCATGAAAATGCGTTCCTAAACGTCACATGACGCGATAATTAAATAAATACTCGTGCTCGGCCGAGACCGCATTCATTAAAACCGCTATCCGTCGTCGTGCGGACGAAGATTTTTATTTTTAATTACCATCATAACAATTATTATGTATAAATGTTTTGCCCGGAGAGCAGCGCGGTCTCTCCTTCTGTGTATAATCCTTGTGCGTCCGCGTTTCTTTACGTCGATCCCCCGATCCCCGCGTCCGGTCGTTTTTCTTGCGTTTTTTCCCCCGCGCTATTACTCGCCGATTAAAAAATAATATACTCCAAGTACGTACGCGACTATTGTCGTGCAGCCGGCTTATTGTTTGGCAGTACACGCGTCGTCGTCGAGTGCGCGATAAACTATATAAACGCGGTTGGAAATCACACTTCTCGCTCGGTCGTTTTCCGTTAATCTATTTTATCGCCGCGTTGCATTATAAAACACCTATCCATCTACATATGTACGTAACGTTCTCCCGGTGCATTTGTTGTCATTCGAACGAACGAGTGGTTCAAACCATGTACTAATTTGGCTTTACTAATTAAGCTCGGCGGGGTAATTTGCCGCGGCGGCGTTTCCGCGACTTTAAATTGTCATGTAATGTATAACCTCATATCGAATCGCGATCGTAAATATAAAATCACAAGGTCTCCGACGATCAAAATCAAACGATTTTACTCGGTGAAATATATAATTTTATAGCCACTTTGACGCGTTCGATTTACATGTGTGTTGTAATAAATAAGGTCGTTAACAAAAACACACACACACACACACACACACGCGACTTCGTCTTGTACATACGTAAATATTATATTCTCTCGTCTATGCGCGTTAAGTTTCGAGATTCGACGTAGGTGCCGATTGTGCGGAGGCTTCGGGGCTCCAGCCCCCGGCCCACGGTCTTTCCGCCGTTTCCGAGGGTCTTGACAATAGCGTTGGCCCGACCCGGCGAGGAATTACCGTCTTTATTATACTGCGAGTGGAAAAAAAAAGGAAAAAGTTGAGCAACAGCGATTTAATTAATTCACCGATGACTTTTTGAAAACCTGTTGCCCACACCGTCGCGTGTACAGTTTTATAACGATCTGGAAAGGTACAAAAAGTCGCGACCAACGCTAACCCTGAGTGGGTTTGCGGCAAAAAGTATCTCTGCTCCCTCGACGATGTTATATGGCTTTTACGATAGGCGTTCGTCACACGTCCGATCATCGCGGACCGTATACTAGTCGTCCTGCGGTGCAATAGAAGTGCATAACGAGACACGGACTGCAGTCGAAACACGTCGGCGGTAAGAAAACGAAAATATAAACGTACCCAACTAGAAGAAAAAAACACGCGGCGTCCGTTGCAGGCTATTATCGTTCTTTGGCACGCCATAAAAGTAGTAAAATCTTTGCGTTGATATTCAGACGCCCAGAGTATTATAATACGCGTCGTGTGTTGCGCGTTTACGGGGCAAAAAAAAGTTCCCGTTTTTATAGCACTCTGGTCTGGATTTACCCTAATTAGAATTCAAAATCGTCAAGTCGTGTCGTAATGATATAATGAAATGCAAATTACACGAATACGTCCTATCCTCGGGCTAGCTTCCCACTAGATTTTGTACGTCCAAAAATCATTCTTTAATACCCATAACTGTCGATCGATCTCGGTTGCGAATGATATTTTCGGTGGTTTGTTATATTCGCGGAAAATCCACGGTTTCTATTAGAAATATTTCTCGATATATATGCATAGTCGATGCAGCTTCGTCGATTCCGATCGTAACTATCTTTATATTGGCGCGTCAGTAAACGGTATTATTATCGTACCCGTTGGTTAAATTATTATGTCTATACGACGACTACTTATATATATTATATGCCCCACGAGCGTATATAGCAATATTATTTAAGTTAAGTACACACAGTGCGGTAAATACGTATTTCCAACGCAAAGGATTGCGTCCGCTAAGAATATATTATATTATTATTATTATTATATATATTTAACGCATACTAACGAGTTTCCACTTCCATAATATAATATTATCGTCGATCAAACACTTCGATGCGAGATCGACTGTTGCGCGGCCGATTCAATTTCACGCGTAATTTAAACGAGAAAAAAAATAGTTGAATGGACCCCGAGCGTAATGGATACTATATAGATATTATCGCACTCATCGATCGCACGTACGTACGTACAGGCCGACTGGTTTGTTTCACGCGCTCGTATTAAATTCTAATAATTCGATTTGAATTCAAATACACATTTGTATTTTTTTTATTTATTTTTTTATTCGCTTTGTCCGATAGACACAACCTGGGCGTCGTTATGCACTGTTAGAATTTACCGATATATTTTCTCGCTCGACGCGCGTCGTGTTTATAGGGCATTGTGTGTGTGTGTGTGATATTATTAAATCGACAGGGCATTTCTCACGACGACCCATTTCCTATATCTGCGCCGACTAATCAGCTCTCGACGCGCGGGTACATAAATAAAATATAACACAAACTACGTATTTACACCGCGTCGCAACAATAATAATAATAATAATAATAGTAGGTAACGCGCGACACGTTAGAATGCCCGACGACTCTTATTCTCTCGCGAGACGCGTGATCTCGTAATATTCTTAATGATATTCTTCGGCGGTTCTGCGAGAACCGTATAGTGCTCGGCACATCCAAATATCGATTTGAATAATATACGCTTTAAACGCGCTAACGATTTGCAAGTTCAAATCGACCGACACATTCTAAATACTCGCAATTAGCACCACTTAACCGCCGAGTGAGTATGGGTATCATGATAATTGATGTAAACCTATTATTTCGTACTTGACCTATTATGCGCAAATAATAAAGTATCGATTTACCGCGTGTGTATAATATAATATAAACACTGATCTCTCGCCGCTCATAATCGTTTTTCAAATGATTTATCGTAGCTTTTATAAAATGTATACGCGCGAATAAGTATAAATTAAAACGACGAGTATGACTTACACACTTGGAACCAATTATATATACATATATAGATCGTAATTGCCTTTTTTTTCCTCCAAAGAAGTATGTATAAATACGTTTACTCGAGTGGTTTCCATTTACTTTTTGTGTTTTTTTCTTTTTTTGATTAATAATACTAAAATCGATACTGTCGAACCGAAATTAAAATGAAATCCGTGGGGAAATTGCCTCCTCGCTCGCCCTGAAAAAATGATACTAGCTTAAAACAATATATTTTCTCATAGAAAAATATATATTATAGTTTTTTGATTTACTTTTTCCGGAGTCAAATACACTTTTGAAATTCGTTTTTGATGTGTTCTTGTTGTGAAAAAAAAAAACACGTGTATCAAACGTTTACGTTAGTCAAACAATGTCGTGTTGGATAA
Organism: Drepanosiphum platanoidis; assembly: GCA_948098885.1. Classification (NCBI taxonomy): domain Eukaryota; kingdom Metazoa; phylum Arthropoda; class Insecta; order Hemiptera; family Aphididae; genus Drepanosiphum; species Drepanosiphum platanoidis. The sequence goes on from OX402540.1 coordinate 5,521,591, forward strand.
AAAAAAAAGAAAAGAAAACTCCCTCTTTTTGATTTTACATTCTGAATGTGAAACGAGAAAGCTATTTGTACGTGATTTTTTGTGTGCATGTGCATGTAGACACGATTTGACCAGAAGAATTCATCAAATCGTCGTCGACTTCGGAGTGGTGAGTTTCTGATGACAAATTCTGTCTGCAAAACATATTGTTTTTTCAATTGGTTTTTAATCCAAAACGATAAATGTGAAATATACGTTATATAATTTAATTATGATATAGTTAAATTATATTAACGTAAATAGGAGAAAAACAGAAGAGTCTTCGCGGGTGACGTATCACCCACATCACCCCTATACCACAGTTAAGCCACCGGTAAAACGCATAATATCTACTTAATTCGACTGTTTTTATTTATCAATCATTTTCTCGTGGATAATATTATATATTATTTTTTTGTTAAATAATAAATAATATAATATAATATTATAACGTATGGCGTACGTCTCGGGATTACTCACCTATTATAGTGTCGGTAGGCACTTATCTGAAATGAGTCAGTATTATATTTCTGCGAATAAACGAGCGCCGGTTTTTAATTGCGGGTGTGTCTAGAGCATGTTATTGTAAGGCTTAAGGGCTTCGGCAAAAGCTAAATATAGACGCAATGACGGGTTACTATATTATTGTAGTCGAGGGCATAATTGATTCATCGCGATGATTAAGTTTTCGACTCGCACGAATATTGTTTTGAATTTGATCGGATATACGTATATTATATTGTGCGGTTTGTCGATATTATAAACTACAATATAACTTTCATTATAATATTATCTGTCTCGTGATAAATTATTTTATCGCGTTTGAAAAAAATTACGTAACCTTCCTGTTGACGGAATCACGAGCAAACACGAGTTCGTATTTTCTCGTCTATTTAAAATATACTGACGACGACGACGACCGACCAGGGGACCGTTGTGTTCGGCCGTAAAGCTCGCGAGACCAAATGGGAAAACGCGTCAGATAAATAAAAGAGTAATCCGAGTATTAATATTATCGTTTTTGCGCGCGATCGGACGACGACGACGCGACGGTATCCCCGTCGAATGTCACTGGGCCTTCACGTGTGTGCGTAATGCGACGAGCGGCGGCGGCGGTGGGCCACGCTGACGGGCGGGCGAAAGATATCAAATAGAAATAAATTGAACGAGGCACTTTGGACGGACGCGACGGCGGCGCTGGTATTGCGCGCGCACGTACGTACGTATGTACGTGTCGTTTAGAGGGGGCGAAAAGCCGGCAAGAGCTCTCTGTTTTACAACGAATTGGAGCATAACTGTTGGATTACACGTACCTGTACGTATAAAAATGACCTTCATGTCTGCGTGTAATCAATCTTGGTCCGGCATTGTGAATAAAAAAAAAAAAAAAAAACGCATACACACACACGCACGGACGGACGCACGGACGGACGGACGGACGACCGACGACGACGCGAACTTTTACTTTTCGAGACTAATCACTATCCTTTTACTGCGGTCCGGGCGCGGTGCAGTGGTGGAAATAGATTGGGATAATTTGTTCGAAAAAAAAATGATATTGGTAATGACGCGCGCAAAAAGAAAAAAAGGAAACACATAAATAAACGCGACGGAGACTAATTAATTAACGTTATGCGCGCATTATACTTGAAATATGTAATATTATATAGGTATGGTCGCGCGGGTTACCGATACCGCGGTCGCGGCCGGACGAAAGCGCACCTACGCGAGTACCATATTATACGTATATTACGTATGTGTGCGTGTGTGCATCGGAACCAAATCGGTCGGTTTTTATTTTTTTTCCTCTTCGATTCGTCACGTTTATTCCGACGGCGACGACGGTCGACGAATTTATGATTTATTTTTATTTTTACGATACCTACGTGCGAACCGGAGACGTCGCGCGGTTTGCCCGCGATCCGCGGGTGTTCGACAGTGATTTTACGTGCGCGGTTAGGTGAATTCGTGTACAGGGTGCGTTTTTTAAACGTCAGAAATTTAAAGCGTCCAGGAGGCTTAGCCGTCTACGGCACGACGCGTCCAGGTAACGACAATAATTATTATCGCCATCGGAAAACGCGTTTTAAGGATTTTATTTCGACGATAAATATATTATATAAACTTATAAACGATACCGATACATACCGTGATTGAATGCCCTGGTAGGTGACGACCTAATTTCTATTGCGATCGGACTGCAGTATTACGATGATGATCGGGAGAACGCTTTGTTGAAAACCACGTGCGAGTACTTTTCATATTATAATACCATTAGAATGTTCAAAAACAACAAACCGATGTGGCGAGATATTCGCCGACGACGTTCACTTCGTCTTCGCCAAAAAAAAAAAAAAGATAATCTTAAATTAAAACGTAGTACCAAAGTCGCGGTGGCAGTCGTCGGAAGGAGGAAAAATCAATAATTACAATATATTATAATCGTACAAAAATGCAGTGTGACCCGAGAGTTGAAGAAAATTGTACGAAAAACACTCTCGCGAGCCCCGTCTGGCGGTAAGCCGTCGTCGGTGTAAAATCTTTAAGTAAAAAACCACGATCGCGCGGCGTGTCGAGCAGTTCCGCGAGCGTCGCTTGTCGGCACACGACGCGAACAGATTAAAATATTCAATTTCATCCGTCGATCGAGTTCTGATAATGTACAAATCAACGGTAAGACTACAAGATTTCGCGAGATCGAATTCGACGCTTGTGTTTCACCTGTGGAAAAAAAAAAAACAGTGAAACGATTGCGAATCGTAGAAATAGCGACGAGAGTAGCGCGTCGATGCGATTTCGGCGATCGCACCAACGGCGAAAAAACACCCTGTATAAACGCGCGTGTACCAATATATATATGTATAAATATATCGCCGATGCCGACGATAAATACGCTGTAATTACCGACATTACATTGAACGCGTATTTCATTCCGTTGGCACCGCCAGCGAAAAACAGTAGCCGTGCACGTAATAATAATGGCATACATAATAATAAACACGGGTATAGGATATATAATATAATATATCCTATATTATATTTCATGCGTGTATATTTTCAATATGGGAGCTTTATATTATTATTAATATTATTACGTGCTCTGCAGCGTATGCGCGACGTGACCATTATCATATGATGTATATTATATTATGCAGAGCGGCGCGGCGGCCGCCGACGGCTATTTCGTTTCCTCCGCGCGTCCACTATTTGCGGTGGTTGCCGAGCGAGAGGGAAAACAATTAGAATACATAATATATATATATATATATAATATAATATACGAGTAATATGTACGTAGCTTAGTCGTAATAATAATATGTGAGTACGAGCGCCATGAAATCATTTTTCTCTCCGTTTTTTTTTTTTTTTCAAATTCATAACCGTATATATTACAAAATAATAATAGTGATAATCATAAATAATTGTACGACATAATGTGTGTACATTGTATAAAATATAATATAGTCACACTAGGACACACTCAAACGGCAACACAACACGATTCGCCGGCGTAAGAAATCAATCTGAAATGCACACACAAGAAATAATACAAATATAATAATATTATTTAAGTAAATTATTAATATAATCACCCCGGGGACTGCAGTCACTTCCCTCTGCCTGCGCCTTTCCGCGACCGCTCCTGGACACGGCTGTCGAGGACGAACCGCGCCGACTAAACGTAAATTAGATATCGAGTTGAATTATCGAAACGAAACTGCGACCACGACGATAGCGTCATATTTACTTTACAGCGAGTAGTTGTGGCGACGACATGACTGCAATAATTGTAGCCGCCGCGCCGGTGTGTTACTGCGGCTGACGTCCGAAAATGATGTCTCAAAAGTTTCTTCGGAAAAAACACGTTCGATTCAGCTTCGACGTGTGTCCATAGTACGCAAATCTTGGACGGAACAAAAATTACAAGTGTTCTTTGAATACATTTTATATAATATACACGTTTTATATATTATTAGTGTTCGGATGACGACCGAAATCGATTAGATTGTAGTTAATTTGCTCGTATGAGTCACGCGTTCGATTTAAAATGTTCGATTTCATTTTGTTATTATAATTTTTATTTTCAAAAGGAGATATATTTACTCGGAAATAATCTTATTTCGTCGTCGTCGTCGTCGTCGTGTGCGCAACATAATATTATATTTCTCGCCGCATTCGAATCCGTTTTCGAGCGCACATTTTTGCCCCTCGACGACGACGGCAGGTTTATAAAGTCGTTATTGTACACGCGCGCGCGGGCGCAGCACACACGTTTATAAAACGACGTTGTTATAATATTATTATTGTTGGAAAAAAAATTAAGTCGTCGCGGCGATCTACCGCCAGTTGGCGATCGTTTGTGCTGTTCGAAACCCATTTCTCGGAACGAGATTTCCAATACATAACACCGCGATACGCAATTACGGCATGTTCGCCGCGTGTAAGTATCTCGCGGTAAACTGCAATCGCACGCGCGTATGCAAATGATGTTTTTTTTTTTTTGTTTTGTTTATAATACCAGCGTATACTAGCTGGGTGCACACGATATGACATAATACAGAAAGTGTTTTCTGTCGGTATTTTCGACCTACTACGTTTCGCGGCAGTGTAAAGTGTCCAACACCTCATAATAATATATGTATTTTTATTTACATAATCTTTATATTTTTTCATTAAACTATCATTAAACTCTCGGGCGTGCAGTGCATCGTTATAATATCTTTTAAAAACGTTTTATTTTTGCGTGAAAAAATTCAATATTCGTATAATATTTTTATTTATTCAACGCGGCGCGGACGACAAGTGTTAAACACGACCGTCGTATTCGTGCGAAATATCGGTAATGCCACGCTACTGCCGGATTAACGGGGGTTCACATAAAAACGCATTTTTACATTTTTACTGAATGAATTACATTATGTACGTATTATTATTAATTATTAATTTTTTTGTTTGAAATGATACTTTTAATACGTCTTGTTCTTGTAGTCGTTTAAGAATAAAATAGCCAGACGATTTACTGGACGTATCGGATTACCGAGATTGTACTGTATAAACGCTTAGGATTTCTACATTTTGTCGCTGTTCTATTGCGCGCGCGACGTTTATTAATCGCGAACATTATTATTGGAAATAATATATTATATTTTTGGTTTTAAATTAATATTTTACGATTAAACGCGCGTACTATTTTATTACACGTAATATCGGTATATAATGATACTGTTGTGCCGAGTCGTATTTCGGTAGCGAATTAAAATATCCCCCCTTCCGCGCCGAAAAAGTGCTCGCTGCGAGCGCGGCACGTCCGAATTTACGCGTTATAAATCATCGAATCGAGTGGGTCGAAAGAAAAGGAACACAAAAACTAGTTCCCAATCAAAACTGCCCGATTTATTATCAAGTGCGACGCCGCGGCATGATTACTGATACTCGTGTCGATCCGATCGCCGGCAACAGAGATTCGCGAGTCCGTTTCGTTATAATAATATTATATTATTTATTATATTATATATTATGTGTATGCGTACACACGTTTACCGTCGTCGGGCGTTTGAAAATCGAAACTCTCGCCTTCTCGGGCGTCCGAGCGGAAACTGGGTTAAAATACGGCGAGAAATACGTACGTACTACACACACGCGCGTTTATTCGAAAATAATAATTATCCGCGTTGAATTGTGTTGCCAGAACCTTGTAAAGTCGTAAACATCATATTTAAATAAACTCGTATCATTTATATTTTAACGAATAACACCCCACTATACCGTGTGCACATTTATAAACTATCTAACGAGCATTATTATCGTAATCGTAGAAATAGTGAAACGTTTTGATTCGACAAATCGTCGAAGAAGACACACAGTCTATAGTGTGCACTGTAGTAAAATTTAGGTGTTCGCGGCCGAGAATCGAAACTCTGTTTTTAGTATTTAAAGTATAGAGAGAAAAAAATGTACCATTATAGTGTGTAATTATGCGATGTAAAATATCACACGATAATAATTATATTGTACGCGTGCAATTACAACATTACCGCGTGTACTGGTTCTAACATGGGTCGGAGGAAATTGTATAGTCCGATTGAAAACTATTATTAGAAAATAATAAACGACTATAGATCGACTACTTTGCACTTGAAATGATATAACTATTATAGGCGAATCGGTCTCTTTTTTTTTATAGTAAACGTTTCGATACACAATCGGTACAATTAATACGCTAGAACAGCACCGTTAAACTGACGATTCGTTTATCGAGTAAAACCTTTTGCCGAATTTAAAAACTACTTTCGACGTAATATTGCCCGTATATTCCTAAATAATTATCACGTATTGTTAATACGGTTTTTTTAAGTTTCGGCCGAAATAGATTTAAATTGATTTCGTTTACCATACATTCGGCTAATTATATACTGTTTAAAACGCCACACGCGTATACTCATAAATTAAGTATACAATAATTATAACATAATACTGCATTTATATATTATGATATATTGTTTTTATTCTGAATTATTAAACGTTCGCGAAACGTAATACCGCGCCGCGGCGGCGGCGTAACAACACGATAATGACGTTTGATTTACTCGAGCCGTCTTAAATAATAACCATTACAAAACGTTTTTAAACCGGATTTATTATGATCGTGTGTGTTTCAGAAAACAAAAGTGGTTCTCCAGCACCGTGAGAGGCTCGCGGTGGGCATAATTTCCTCGAATAATATAGATCAATACACCGAGTCGAGAAAAACTTTAACGGCACGGTCGTCGCGTTACGGTTAGAGTAGCTCTACACGCCGAAAACAAATAAAAATGTTTATAGTGTCTCCTCGGGTTTTATTATTTTACCGAAATAAATAATAATCAGTTTAGGCGAAAAACATTGAGTTTTTAATTTCGACTATTTTAAATTTGTCTTATACTCGAACGCTTTCAATGTTTTTATAAAACGTTTCGCGTCCATCGAATTATTAAATAACAAACGACAATTAAATCGGCGTCGTCCGAGACGACGCGATGTTAGTAATTTATGTAAAGTTCGAAATATGAAAATTATTTTAATCGATCGGATCCGAGCACTACTTTTTTATTTTATTTTATTGTTTTGCTCGAATCACACTATAAATGTATATGACAAACGGTTGCTAGTAAAATCAAATATTAAACTATCAATGTATGATATTTCATCTCCGAGTACGTTTAATCGAATCGCAATAGGATTTTTAAAAAAAAGTTCAAAATTAATTTCGGAGTTTTTAACGAAATGAATTGTACGCGTTCAAAGTTTAAATTTCGCCTCGTGCGATCAGGAAGTACATGCACTTTACTCAAACTATATTTGCACCGACGACGCGTCGTCGGCACGTGTATTTCACACCATGTTTAAATTTGTTTATCTACGAGAGTGCATTTTTACGCGCATATACAAATCACTGCGTTAAGCCGTGCGCTGTTGTAATTTGCAATCTCATTAATTAAAAAAAAAAAAAAAAAACGTATAAATACACGACTGTAATAATAATTATGAAAATGTATGGGGGAAAAAAAAAAGAAGGAAATCGGGACATTTTTCGTGCCCGCGTCGTCGGATAGGCCACGGGGTTTTGGGTGTGCCACAAGGGTGGTCGTGTTAAATCAGTGATTTATTAAATTTTAGCACGATTATTATCACATTCCACGCGTTTTTCGCATGAAGCTCGATATGGATTTTTTTTTTTTTAAGTCACATAAATTCTATTCCCTGTAGTTTGTTTATTTTTTTATTTTTTTTTAAACCCGCGTTAAAAACGTTTTAATCCGTTTAAATCCTAATAAGTCTTACGGTTTTTACCGGTAAATCCATTGGAACGTGCAGATTTTCTGCGACGTTTCAATATTATACCGTCAAAGTCTGAATTTATTTCTACTTTCTAATGTGTTTACCTATAACTAACGGTAAGCCTATACGGTTTATCAGTCGAATAAAGTCGAATAAATATTATAAATAGGTGAGCGATTAAATCGCGTATCAATATTACGCAATTATAATTATAATTATATAATTTCCATTTTTTTTTTTTGTGTAATCCGTATTACTCACGAAAACCGTACGTTTAAAAATAATCTCGACTAAACAACGCGTATTAATTTTTTTCTATTTTTTTCTATTTTGTTCGGGTATTAACACGCTAAAATGCGATACTTAAATAATTGATGTTTACGCGAGGACACGAAGGATACGTCTTATATGTATGTTTTATAGAAATCCGAAAAACTAAACACTACACTTTGTACATCGACAAATCCGTTGTGTACAAAAGATTGGATTTAGACCTTTTATAATTATATTACACAACAACGTTCGTGTGTGTCTCGACTCGAAAACATATTATGCAACTCAGCGTTTAGCTACGTGTACGGAAAGCTCGAGAAATATTGACGGCGAAGTTATTATAATAATTATTAAAACTCATTTCGGTCTTTGGAAGTACTCTTAAATACTTAATACTCATTATCAAATCGTCCGACACGATCGATGTGGTTTGCCTACCGAAGAATTAAAGTGAAAAAATCTATCCGATGGATTTTATATCTACGCGACCCGGGGGGCCCTCGCGTCAATAACAAAGCCTTTTTTAAAATTTTTTTTTAGCATAGGGCGGCTGATATAAAAGTCTAATCGCGTTCTAATCGAAAATCCGTTATAATTCATGACATTATATTATGTCATAATTTATGATTCATTAAATGTTATTTTTTTAATATAATTTAATGTAAACTAAATATTGCTATTAAAATTTCAAAAATTACGAATTACAATTACGGGAATTGAATAATGATAATAATAATAAAAAAAATGCGATGAATTATCGAAAAAGTCTACGCTCCACGTTCGACGCGTTTTTAAGATGTAAATCCTGATCGTTTTGTTTTTATGAATGTAATTAAATATGAATCGGGAAAAAATGAGATATTTTACCGAGTGTACTTGATTTATTAATTTTTTTTTTTTAATGTGGAATTTTTGTAATAGAGATATAGTAAAAACCTTACCTGTGATTTATCCAATGAATTTCGCAGAAATTCAGTCTTGTCCGCCAACTACTAACGTGAGTTTTTTTCATGATAAAAACCGTCACTGATGAACACTGAAATGAATAAGAGTTAAACCGTATGATTTTTGAAAAGGCACAAAGAAAACTTATTAACGTTAAGGCGACCGATCTCCGTGACTGTCGGACGTGGACTAAACGGTGAACCCGTCGCACCGAATCGAGGACGGATTTCTCGGTGAATATCCTGTTGCGCGCGCAGCTCGACTGCCATTCGCCGACGGGCGTAGTCTCGCGGAGACGACGACTTTAAAAAACTTTCAGATGGTTCTTTCCGATTTTGTGCGGCAACAAAGCCATCTAATAATAGTCACGGTTTATTGGGAAATTACTCGTGTTACGTAATAGAATTTTAATTTGATCGAAACCGAATATTTTGACATTTTTCTAATCGATAATAATTAACCGTTGGAATTTCCTTGGAGGAATCAAAATGACGAGTCGGAGAGTTTTATTGTTAAAACATAAAAATATGATGAAAAAAAAAAAAAATGAAAACTCTTGAGTTTTCGAAAATTATCGAAAAAAGGTATAATCGCGTGTGATAATGTAAAAAAAGTCAGATTTAAAATCCATTACTAGATAAAAGAAATTAAACACGTCATCTTAAAACTCGAATTACAATATCGTTGTCGTAACGCAACGATAGGACAATGTTTTTTATCGTTCCGAGCGTTCCGAAAGCGGAAATTTAAAGAAACTACGGTGATTCATCATCGCATCCGCGTTTCGGTGACGGACACAATAAACGATCGAATTACGTCTCGTTAAATATTATAATAAACGGGTCTCGCGTAAAAGACGAACAGGACGCTCGATTCGGATTCCCGCGAGCCCCGTGGATTATTATCGCAGAGGTGTGAAATTTCGCGGCGCCAACGGGGTCGGACCGATGATAAAACAATACAATAACGACGGATCGAAAATCCTACGCCCGTTGTCGTCGAGCGAACGCGGCGCGTAATAAATAAATAATAATACGACTTGAAAATAAAAAACCCAACAGACATACGATACGATTTAGATGATTTAGACGCATATCCGCATACCTGTAGTTCCCACCTGGCCGTTAATCGTTATCATACGCGATAAATCATCGGCACTCGGCGTACGGCGACGGCGGCGAACTTGTGCCGGACAAGTAGGCGGACATTGTGACATTTATGTGCGGCGGCGTTCGGCCAAGGTTGCCCTCGCGCGCGCGCGCGCGCGAATAGTGGGCTCGCGGGAGACACGTTCGATGTGTTTCTCGAGCGCGCGTGTGTGTAAAATAATATATACAGGGTGATCAGGTAAAACCGTACGGTTCCGAAGATAGAGAGATGGAAAAAATAGACGAGATCTTTAGGTGCGAACGGGTTTGGAAACGCTCTTGCGCCGGTGTAGCCCATCGCGTCTTTTCGTATTTCAATACGACGTAATGACAAAGGAAGCCCTTTGACAATCCGTTTCGGCTAATGAGGACGAATTTTTTCTTTTTTTTTCCAAGTAGTCGTCACTCGGGTGTTTTCCGAAATCATACCGTCAATCGAAACGGATAGACTACACCTGCAGTTTTCCTTATTTTTCGATTTTCGCTTTTGTATTTCGAGTTTTTCAAATGTTTTTTTTTTTTTTTAAGGCTTTTCGACTTTTAGAAATCACAGTATGGTTTGATAGTATTTACCGGCCTGTATAAATGTTCTCGCGCGCGCGCGCGTGGTTTTTCCTTTTTTATTTTCTCGTGCCAAAGAATTCGCGGCACAGTTATTGTCATTATGCATAGTGCGTATGTGGTGTATAATATATAATATACGCGGACTCGGTGTCGTGTCATACAGGCACATATTATTATTATACTCCCGTATACGTTATTCGACCGTTTCAAGGCGGAACTCGGGCCGAGCGACAGTTTTACGACGAGAAAAGGATTTTTCTCGACCCGACCTAAAGCCGGATGATAACTGGACTGTCCAAGACTTGTCCGTGAAAATTACCGTTTTAACTGATAAAAGTTAAAGTTTAAAGTTACATGTACGAGTCTCGAACCGTCGTCGTCGGATAGAAATGTCTCGGACGAACGTTCAAAAGTAAAGTCGATCATCCGAAGAGTCGATTTTCCGCGAAAACCATTTTTCTTTTGTCCGCCTTAAAAATTCGAACGAACATTTCGTTAGACGCGACGTCATACGCCTGCCCGTCATCGTTTTGTTCTCGTGTGTTCTCGTGTGAGCGAAATATCGACCGCGGCTAGATCCGGAATACATAAATTACACGTATTAATATACGTACGCGTGTGACGATCGCCGCGGGCAACTGCAGCGCCCCGGCTTCCAGCGTACGTAACCTTCAAATCCGTTTTTTTCTTTTTTTTTTTTAAATTAATACAGCGATCTTATATTATACATTATAATGTCAAACGGGCAATGAAAATTATATTACAACGTCAACGATAAATTTTACCCGAATAAAATATGGTTGGTAACGCGTCCCCGTGAAATTGTCAGAGGGCTTTGGGTAAAAAAAGAAAAATCTTATATAATTTCTCGCCGATCTGCAACTTAAACGCGAAATTTTACATTGGTCGGCCTTTGAGTATACCAGTAATGTCACTCCGAATAAAAATAGAAGTGAAAAATATACGAGTTATTTGTATTATAAGTTTCTGCAGAAAACGCATTTGATTACAATCTCAATAGAGAGTAGGTTTAGCAAAATGTCGAGAAAAAACCGCGCGAGTAAACGCGTACGACAGAACACTATTCAGATTGAAATTTGACACACAATTATTACGATAATTCAAATTTCGTGATACGTTCAGAGGTCATCTCTACCACTCGATCGTATACGTACTCGAGACCCGTCGGGGGTCACGCGACGCCCGGGTTTTGTATCGACTGTTTTACAGGTCGAAGAGGAGATCGAAAACAAAATCTCGCAAAGACAAAAAAAAAACCCCCGTACGACGACGACGTATTATTTTTATTTTTCCAGAAAATACGCGTTGGAAAAAAAATAAACGCATAGTTCTCGGTTTTACATAACCATTTCGACCGCGGCAATAATAATTTATCGTATGACACTCCTCCCGAAATTCCTTCGGCGCGACTGACTTGGTCGAAAACGCCGACACCGAGTTTTTAATTAGTGCGGACTAATGCACGATTTCATTAAACACACGCGTTGGATACGCGCGCGAGAGCTAATAACACTGTCGAATTCAATACGGTATTTTAATTTCAATAATAATTAAATATGCGGAAAACTGTGGGCATCGCACACCTGCACGATTTCGTTGCCCGGAATAGAACGGTGAGTCACGGCGTCAAAATTATAATATCCCTGCACAAATTACTTACGTTTCGCGTGTGAATTGCATATTTTTACAATAAAAATAAATTTATTACGAACGTTTTGTAAAATATAGTATTCGAGTAGTTCTGTGTGTGTGTGTGTGTGTGTGTGTGTGTGTTTTATCCGAATAAAATCGTTTTCGAAACCAGTGGTCCTCCGGATTAGCCTCTCCGTTTATTTTACATTATACGATATGAAAATTAATCGTGAAATTTCAATACGATATTATACATTAACATTTTTAGACACGTTTGTTTCGAAATGATTTTAATAAATATGTAATAAATTAGTAAGCGACTGGTTATAATCATAATAATTATGTATATAGAACACGGTTGTATAATATTGTTAATTAGCCAGAGCAATAACTCGCCGCTATAATACGAGTCGGCTTTTTTTTTTTTTCCATCTGAATTTCCGTAATGCTTACGATTTTTATGGACTCGCCGTGCCAGGGAAGGGGCACAATTAAAATCGAACGCTCATGTAGAGTTGCTTAGAGTTTGAATTAGTTTACGTATTATTATTTTACCACGCACATAATACAAATAATAAACCGATTTTGTCGTATGTAAAAATTGAAAATCTTTATAAAACTACCGTCAGAGATACAGAGCGCGTCGATTATTCGAAATATTTCACCATTGATACTCGTAGAATCTCAGAACAAGAACAAAATAGATGATCAAAATTGTAGTAAAATGTGTTTTTCGCGACGAAATTCAATACCTGTCGTTATTTCGTTTGACTTCAAGTGACCAACTTTGCCCGCGTCTCGTTTAACATTTATTTCCCGTCGGTTCTCCGTCTAATCGAATGTTTCGAATGTTTTTCTGACATCTTACATTGCCCCGTTTTCCGCGTTCTATAACATTCCCATCAGTTATCATACAATCAAACGCGTCCGTGTATAGTGGATAAAAACTACACTGTCTACACTTATCGCCGATTCGCATCTCACGAAACATCACATATTTGAAATAATTACCGAAGAAAACATCGTGTACGTAGGTACTTGGCGTATCAATGTACTCAATAGTCGTACACGTGTTTTACCTAATCGCCGAGTGCCGCGATTTCAATGAAACTGCATATTAAAACGAATGGTATATAGATTCCGAGAGAAACGAGAAACCGATCGGCTTTTTATCGCGCGTGACGCGTGCTCGTCATTGCCCATGCATTGTCCAAGTCGGATTTTCGACTCGAGTCGAAGTTTCGTCCCAGTTGTCGGTAGACGGAATATTTTGAAAATGTGTATTTTTATTGTGTATTTCATAACATCGCGTAAGTATTTCCTAACGGTGGAAATACGAATGCTAGTCGCGATATTATTGGACCGAGCGATATCATATTATAAAATACTATACAAGTTACCGCGTCCGTTCCGGTTAATTAGACATTTATGCAAATACACGACATTACACACCATATTGCTGTGAGTTTTCATATATTCGCCTGAAACAATAACAATACAATAATAGCGGACGACACGACACGTCGTCGTGATGTGTTTAAGAGGGAACGAGCACGTTTCTATATAGTCACTCCTACTCGAAAATGCGCCGGTCTGCACACCACGTCAGACGAGAAACGCTGCGGTCGCGTCCCGGGCGGCCAATGTCTACCTGCACTACGCTCCGAGATTATTCATTCATTATTCATACACGACCGCTCGGTCTTTTTTCCTCTTCTCCGTGGTAGATGTTGAGGTACACGCTGCGCCTGCCTGCCTGCGAGGAGTCGGCTCTCGATACTCGCGATTGATAAGAAACCGTTTTATAGCGTACATTCGCGACGTGTTATGTAATTGAACTCGCATGCAAACGACATGGACGTTAAACGAGGATGTGACGTTAAATTACTATTGATTTCCCGGCCTCGGCGAGCGAGCGCGTTTTCAAAACGGTACTTTGCATAAATGTTTTTTTCGCCCCGCGGCGCGGCGGTATCCGGTTAAAATTCTTGAAAAGCGAAAAACAGTACGGCGGCGGTTACGAAATCCAATCGCATAGATGGGCAGGTGTACTAATGGTCCTCGACCGATAGACGTGACACTGACGTTGTTATGTTCGAAGCCGATTCGTTTGAATAATTGATAAATTACCGATGCAATCCAATCTCGCATCGATACCGCGACATTGCATTTAGTTTTTCTTAACCCAACGATTTGACATTATTATATTTTAAGCCACACGTTCACGGCTGATAATTATTATTGACAAACGTTAAAATTACCGATTGTAATAATAATAATAATTAGGTATATTTAATGTTTATACTACTAAATTAATATGCTTTTCATGTTAAAACAATATCAATGTTAATGTTAATTTTTGGATATTATAAATATTAGTGCGGTAATTGCGGTGAAACTTTTTACACGATTAAAATAAGAATACCGTTCAATTTTACAACTTAATTTTTAATTATACGTGTATATTATGATGTTCGATAATGTAACAACATTATATAACATGATTGGACATGTTTTGGATTTTTAAAAATCGTCGGTTTTAAAAAAAAGAAAATCGTTGCATAATCTCGCGACGATATTTTCAACGAAACAACAAAAAGGGTAATTTTTTTCCACCCAATGAATATTGTTTACACTGCCGCGAAAGAAATATCGCATTATTATATTTTCAAAACTGTTGATTCGCCGCGAGTGGGGGTATACGTATAATTATTTACAATGTGATTTCTATATATAATTGCAATGTAATTCAATTTACTCGATTAAGTGTTTTGCGAGTTATACGTTATATTTGTGAAACACGATACTTTGTTTCAAGGCAAACATATTATATCGAATACGTTCTAACTATGTTTTAAAACTCTCAAAATACAACCCGACAATTTGTACGAGCCGTGTATTAGCGTTCCGAAACGATTATTACCAAGGTCGGTAGAATTAGGGGCGGGCAAGCGGGCCCTTGTCCCGGGCCACGTACTTTACAAAAAAAATTCTCTCTTCGAATCCGATATTCTACGCGCTAGTTTTCGAGTGGTTCCTCCGAGTTTATAAGAGATTAAAACTAATACCGTTTATAGTGAATCGCTGTAGAAAAAAATTAAATAATAACTACACGTAACCAAATATTTTATTACAGTATATGTGAAAATTAAATCTATTTTATTTATCCGAACGGGGCGTCAGAAGAACACGTGTAAACAACGAGACAATGCACTCTAGAGTTCGAGAGGAGATTATGCAAATATTTACACCCGAAAACGGTAGACTTTAAAAGAAATCATAAAAAAAAAAAAATCTTATTTGCGACGGTCTTAATAACAAATGACAGTGCACGTTCCCGTAGGCCTTAATAATTGTTGGCGTAGTGTTTTGCTATTAATTATTGGATAAAATAAAAAAATGTCACAATGACATTTGTCAACGCCGCGCCTCTAATCCTAGCTGAAACTCGGCCCCATAAGGAGCTTAACTGTAAGTATACAATATATTATGACGTGTATACGGGGTTATTGTGTTAAATAATATCGCCGCGAAATTCCGAATAAGAATATACATGATATTCGGTTGTTTGTACAAGTACATAAAACGAATGTGGTTTTTCAAGGACTTTTTACTAATATAGTTCTGAAAAATGAACTGAAATCTTTGAAACCCGACGTGAAATAAAAATTTGAAAAATTCATATAAAATACGGTTGTATAATATGATAATATAATCGAGCAGATTTTAAATTCGGTAAATTTGAATAAACAAAGCGTTTCGAGTTACTATTTGTTTTATCGATCGTACAATTTATCGACGAAAATTTGTCGTATTTGTCACCAAAGGAGAAATCGGTGTTTATGCATTTTTGTTCGAAAAAATTCACTCGAAACACAGCGCGTGACGGCTAAAACGCGCGAGAAATCGCTCGAGAGCAAAAATCTCGTGTGACGTTTGATTGAAATCGTTCAATCAAATAGCAACGGTTTATCGTACCGTTTAAAAGAGATACGAGAGAAATGCGCGGTTAAAGAAAAACGCAACGACTTCGATGTATAACAAATTTAATGAACGTGGTGAATAAAACATGGAATCGGATTAAGCGCAGAGCGTATAGACTCATAGTATTAATTTTTAAAACGTCGCAATAACGTGGTAAATCGACCGTCTAACGGCGACGATTGTTGTGTTTCTAACGATCGTCGGCGCGCGTTTTTACTCGACGGATACGTTCTTAAAACCCGAAACGCTTTGGGAAAGCGTTTAAAAAAAAAAAAAAAACGTCGTCCCGGAATTTCGGACGGGGTTTTTGAGAGAGCCCCCTCGGACGTCGCGACCGTGGTTTCACATAAGCACAGTCGTCGTTTTATACGTAATATATATAAACGATACATTGCTTGTGATACATTGTAGTCGCTCGGCGCGCCACGTACGTATTATCTATATTACACACACCTGCGCGGCCGCCACGAGTTCAGTTATAAATATAATATACACAGACGATAAAATAATGCCGCGGACGTGTAGTGTAACATTAGAGGATATTGTTATATTGGAAATCGTACGTTATAAAAACGCGCGTGGCCGTAAATCAAACGATTGTCATGTCCACGTGTGTACGTGTTATATTAGTATACATTATACTCGCGTCCTATATATTACGATAATAATAATAATAATACGTACGCGAGCACGTTATGAGCGTAGAGAAAATATTATAGCGCTTTGTTCGCACCGGTCTATACCTGCCGACACCTGCGCGGGACCCTTCCGGGGAAGGAGTTAAAAATCATTACGATCGTGTTTTCGTACGGTTTTATTTTAAAAAAATACCGCCTTTTTAACGATAATCGCCGATGACGGGGGAAAGAACAAAAGGTATAAATTTCAATCACAATGGTAATGTCGCGCGTTAATTCACCACTAACCGGTCGGGATCGTCGTTATAAAAGTAAGGGTTGCAAATGCACACACACACACACACACCATGCCCTCCTCAAATGGCGTCCCTGACCTAGATTGCGTTTCATCATACTCGCGTGGTATATTATTAGAAGTTTATAAATGCTAATTGCAGTATCGATCGATCGGAGACAATTTATTTATGTTTGTAGTGTTTTGAATGTAAAATGTAAAATGTACTACCTACCTACTTATACACATGGAGTATCGACTGTGGAAAAGTTTTGCGATTTCGAAATGAATATTCATGTGAATATTTAAATAGTCGTTTTGGTTTCTCGCGCAAAGCGGGGAGTTGTGTGTCGGTTTTACCGTGAAGTGTGATTTTTAGAACACTCGGTCCTGTCGTCGACGACTCGAGTGTGAATTTCTGGTAATAAAAAATGTTATCTCGTTGTTTAGAAGGTCGTTTTTAAAAAAAATTACACGCACAACAACAACAACGAAACAAGGGAAAAACCTACGAAACACCGTCGTCGTTATTCAAAAATTACCGAGAAACCAAAGGGATTTTAAAATGTTTTACGAAATACCAAATCTCTATCCAAAAGATTTTGAAGCTCGGCGCGGCGCTCTCCTTGATATATTAATATCCTTAATCCTCCTTAAATATATACGAGGAACGCGACCTCGCGCGGTCGTGAAAACACGTCTCTAATAAGCCAATAATCGCCGCGCGGCCGTCGGCGTATAATAATAATAATAATAATAATAATAATAATATATTCTCTCACCCCATCGACCGCAAACTTCCCCGCGACCGGACGGAAGTCACGCGAGTCGACGCGTCCATTAACTAAATGAAACGACCCGACGGCCGGCCGAGGCTCTCCGTCCGACGTTCTTTCGCCGTCGATTTTGCACCGGGCGCGTGTTCGACCCTTTCGTCGGGTCCGGGGGTGACGAGGTGTTTCGATTTCCGCCGCAAGAGCTTCTTCCTTTTCTCTCTCTCTCTCTCTCTGTCCGTCTCGTTTCGTCCTGCCGCAGAGTCATTTTTTCATATTATTATTATTATTATTATAACGACCGATGACGGACGGAGAAATCGTTAATTTCGGTATTAAACACCGCGTATTTACCACGACCTGCCGGCTAGGGGGACGACGCACGGTCGCGCCCGATAACGCGCGACCGCGCTTACGTGGCCTCGGCCAAAGTGCATTAGTTAAATGAGTAGGCATTTGGCCGCCGCCGCCGCCGGCTAAAAGCTACTAAAAAACGTATTTATGTTTTTTCGTGTAAACGTCCCGGCGACGACGACGACGTTGACGAGCGAGCGCGCGCGTGTCTGCCGGCGTAGACAAACATCGGTTTTACGAGGATTTCGAACACACAGCGATAATATTTGTTTGTTTAACCCCCGACAGTCTCCCATCGCACTCTTCCATTTTAACGGTTTATTTTACTTTTTATTATTATTTTTATTTTTTTTTTTTTTTTGTGTCCAAATAATATTGTCCGTCCGAAAACGTTAAAATACTTACAGTTGCTTTTAATGTCACGATCGTCCGAACCTTTTTTTATGTAGGTACGCATTATATGGACTGCTCGACGTCTTCTCGGCTCTCGGTGTCGATTTTCGTTATTGATTTGTTTGCTTTTCCGAATGGAAAACTTGGCGAAATTCGACCGCACATACCTATAAAATATGATATATTAATATAACGCGAATATATTATTATAATACACTTTATTCTAATAACTATTTAAAACGATTGCGTGTTCGCACGTCAATCGCGCGGCGTTTGACGACGAAATCGTCCTCGATCGAAAAATAATAATACTATATTATATTATCACACCTGTCGTTTGGATTTACACTTTCGACGGAAAACACATCGCTCGCGTTTTCATTTTATACGTATAATAGGTGCTTAACTATTCTCGGAAGTTTATTTTATTTTTTTCATCGGGCCGTGGCTATTATAGAAAATGTTACCGTACACGACCGAATATTCAATTTATATTATAAACATTATTACGTTGGTATTAAAATCGTTTACGGTCCATTTACATTTTTACACTAATATTTGTCGATACATAAATTAATAATAATTATATTTTAACATGGGCTACGAGGTAAGATATAGTAAAGTAAGTAGGTAGTTAAATTATCAGTCACTGCGGCTTAATTTGTAAGGACAGAGAGATATTCAATAATTCATATGTATAATGTATATGTGCAGCAGTATGTAAATTAATTGGAAAGTCAGTAGGTAGCAATAATAATAATTCATGGTATAGTATAAATATTTGAGTACGGATTTTTTCAATGTAACATATCACGAGCGGGTCGGTTGAAAAAAAAAACCAGTGCACTTAACGTGGTTTTGAAAAAATTAAATCCTATAAAAACGAACACAACACGCTTGTGGACCGTTAAAGTATCGAATATTCCCATTTGTTTTCACAATCGTTCATCAAAACGTTCACGCTGAACTTTAATTTAGCCGATTTCAATTTTTTCCCTCCTTTTACCAATGAGTTACTTCTCACAAACGACCGTACCAGACCGGAGTGTTTGGAAAATAAAAATGTTTTTTTTTTTTTTTTGTTTTTTAAATACAAAAGAAAGGCCATAACTTATTTTACCTATTACTTTTATAAGCCCACACTCGAATATTTACCCTAGGTATAATATCATGAGTTATGGCTACTAACTTTCCAATTAATTTACATACTGTATTTAATATACTCGTACACTTCATATTAATGAGCGAATTATAAATAAAATGTGATATTATTATTCAAAAAGCATTGCTACTACGTATAATATAATATTATTTATATGATATTTTATTATTTCATATGATATTATTATTTTCGATAAATATCAATTAAGTTTATAATAAACATATTATAGAGTTGGACATTTTCCCCATTAAAACTTGTATGATAAAATAATAAATAAACTCACTGTCGGATTGAATAAAGGTCGCTCTCGATTTGTTTTTTTCTTTCTTTCAATTACCATCAAATGAATTTGTTTTTTTTTTTAGACATTTCGTCCTGGATTTCAGCCTGCTGCTGGCTGGATTTTCACGAATATCTACAGGAGCCCGAGACAGAGCCACCGAGAGAAGCTAATTTCCCGGCCGCGTTCGCTAAATGAATAGGTACCGCATTTTCGGTGCTCCGCACGCCGCGCCGCCGCCGGAATAACAAACTAATTGTTGACAAACGTTTTTCATACGCATTCGTTATCTTCAATACCTCTAGACGATAAAAACTTTATACGAGTAATAAATGATAATTATTAGCCGACACAATGGAATTTTTATTTATCCCATGCATTGATCGCGACGTATAATAAAATATACAATCGCTCGTGAATTCATTGAACCGCCGCCGCCGCCGCCGCCGCGGTACGAAAATGGCAATGTCGCAATGCGAAAAAGCAAATAATAAAACATATAACGGCCGATACTCGCCCATATATTCACAGTTATATACGTACATAAGCAGCATTTACCGCGGATCCCGTAATTTCGTATTTACACTTTATTTATTGTTATGTGCGGCCAACGGTGTCGTGCAATAGGTGTATAATATACAGCCGCAGCGCATACAGCATGATAATATATAATACATAACGTTCAATGGAATTAAGTTTAATAGCGATCCGCGAAGCCGATAAAACAGTATTCGTACATAATACAAAAACCTTAATAATAAAATATACGATAGACCAGCGGTGGTGGTGGCTGCTCGCTGCCATCTATTATAATGAAATTTTTGGACTTTCACTTTTGAAAACCGTACGAAATAACGTACGGCGGCGCGCGCATAATAAATAATAATAATAACAACAATCAGAGCGATTTAATTTTATTTATCGCGAGAATTTCGAGAGTATAACCGTTTCGGCGGCGGCGGCGTTCGAAAGCGTAATGATATTATTATCAATAAACGCCGCGCCGTTCGTCGCGGGGCCCTTTGTTTTGTTGCGCGAGCGGTGGAAAAAAAAATAAAATAAACAGAGACAAACCGGAACACATAAATCACCGAGCGCTCTACACACACACGTATTATAACCAGTTCTCTTGCATACGCGTAGATATATAATATTGTACACATAATATAGGTAGCTGCTATATTTAAAGTAGGGTGTCCGATATTTATTTATTGTTCTTATTCAGCTATTTTGTATTTTTTAATATAAATTTTATTATATTTACACGCCAATGTATGAACCGTTTCTTCGGAGCATATTTTTATTATTGTTCAAATATATTTAATAGTTTGTATTAAAATAATTTCATATATTTAATAATATTTTGTTACTATTATAATCAGGGTTCGGATTTTATAGCATTTGCTACTTATTATAGGATAGAGATAAAAATAGCAGAGAGGGCTATACATTTGTTTTACGCATCAGGGACTCTAAATAGGAAATTTAATTTCGCTATTTTTTTGCATATTTGAAGAATTTTAGATTTTTAGTGCTATTTTTGAAGTTTTGGTGCTATTTTTCGCTAATATTCTTAATTCTACGCTTTATTTTGTATTTTTCATTAATCTCGTTTATATTGAATGACAAATAGAATTTAATTTACGTGAATCCATAAGAAAAATGCCCACATTTTCGTTTCATATTGAAAATTGATAAATAATATGATATTATTTAACATGACGTCATAATCTCTTTTTAAAGTCGAATACATTTTTTCATTTATACCTTTTTATTATCTGTTATTGTTCCATATGATTGTAGATTCTATAATATACCATCGACTGTAATTTTGATTTGTATTTATTTATTATATTTGCTATTTTTGATGTTTTTAGGGCATATTTTACGGTTTTTTTGGTCATATTAAAGCGCATATTTTAGAATTTTTACTGCTATAAAATCCGAACCCTGCTTATAATTAATGTTTATAAAAAAAAAAAGAAGTTTAAATTTACCTAGAACACCAATTATTATTACAAATACGACGTGCTGTCGTCATTGTTGTACTGGAGTTATTATTTTATTATATAATAATAAAGAGTAAAGTACTTGGGTATAATTATTGACTGGAATGTACGTCGGAGTATACATTCCTAAAGACGAATCGGAAGAGGACGAACTTGTAACTAGTCGCGTCGATATTTTGTCCATAGTAATATTGATAATAAAGTGAAGACGACGACGACGTAGTATTAAGAATTTAGTCGCGTACTCAAAGGAAATATTATTGTGTGACGTTTTCACTGTGATATTCTTCACGTCGCTTCGCGTTGGAAAGGCTCTCCGCGTCGCAAAGTCTTTGTATTTTTGAAATATTTACTTCCTACGATTATTATGGGAAATCGCCCGTCGTCGGTCGTACACGCGCTTGATTTTCTCCGCCGTTTTATTATTATTTTCCTCTATCGACACCGAGTTACATTTTAGAGTTGTTGGATGACGTGCCCGGTTTTATCCTATACCTACAACATAACGTACACGAGATCGTGTGGTATTATAACGCCACACACGTTTTTCAACAACAATAACACTACAAGTTTGTACGGTTTCGTAAATAAAAATACCACGTTTTCACCGATACTGATCTAATTAATAATTTTAGAAAGTAGTGATAAGTTAACGAAGAGCATTTAGTTATATCAATTGACGATAATTAATATGAGTTATAGAGAATGACTCTTTTGCTGTTACAACTCGAGAAAATAAATATTATTGTTGTCGCACATCGCTGCAACGACGAATACAATTATTAGATAATACTTTATTCGTTCGATTGTAAATATTTTATATCAATAACAGTTTTATGTACGATTGGTATACTTTAATGTCGTCATGAACTCTCCCAGTTTCTTTTGAAAAAATATCGTTTTTAGTATGCGAAAGCTTTGTAACTTATAAGATTGCTTATTGTTTTCAACTTTTAATTCTCGAGTGTAAAACGCTAATACAACTGATATTATAAACTTGCCAGTTTTGAGATAATATTTTTTAAACTTTATCCGCGCACGTGTGTTACATAAATGACTCGTTATTATATATTGCAGTGGATATTATGTATAATCGAAGCAGCTAATAAAAAAAAAACCGATTGTAAATAAAAAACGCGATATAAAAATTATGATAGTAAAGTAATGACGATTCAAAATTTACATTTCATAAATTATCAGCGAGTACTCTAATCGGATGAATAATATCGTATGGGCCGAAGAGTATTATGTCACACGCGTGACGACAGCGAATTATTATTATTGTTGAACGACGCGCGATGGGAAAATCTTTAAATCGTTCTCATTTTACATTAAACTTTGTTTTAATTGATTAAAAATTAAAATCTTATTTCAAAGCGATAATTGTAGGGAAAAAAAGAGGGTTCTCAACCGATTATTTTATATAATTAACCACCAACTCTCCCTCCCCCTCTTAAAAAGACTAGTCTTAGAATATAGGCGCCACTTGATAAAATTAAAATTATTCTACGTTTTTTTTTTTTTTGCATTTTTCTTATTTATAAAAAATAAAATCCTCCACGGAAAAATCATTTGAATAAAATATTTCTCGATAATACCTCCCTCGTCGTCGATTTCCTAGATACGAAGCATATGATGCATATAAAAACATACCCATGATTCAATGTTTTCCCCGTGGATTGAAAAACAGTGACGTAATTTGTAGGCATTCATTTGCGTGATTTTTCTAGACGATACGCATAATTTAAATTGTCATTTTGTCACGTACTCGTTTGCCAGTTGAAATAATCTATTTATTATGAAATATTCAGCGCTATGGAAAATGACACGAACCGCAATAATTATGGTTATATAATTTAAATAATGTTTTAAGTATTACAAATGTTATTACAATGCGTTTTATAAATTACGACCAGACGATTATTATACGAGTAAGACTCGCATTTTAAGTACGCGCCTAACATAGAATATCGTATATTGACTGTTGAGCTCACCTCGAAGATTTGTTCGTTATAATTCGTTTCAAACGATAAAAATTGAAAAAAAAACCACTGCACTAATAACTGCGTTGGTAAAGGAGGTCCATGCGTTTCACGCGGTTTACATCCGAATAATTGTAAAAAATAGACAACGCCAATAACTCAGAGATAATTCCCATTTCGAAACGTATTAAAAAATCACAATGTTCTAACTAATCGTTGAAATAAAAATTATATCGACACGCTGTAAGCGAACCGTATGCGTTTTCGTTGAAATATAAATTGAATTTTTTATCAGCGGGGTTTTCAAAACTCAAAGTTATCGAGAAACAGTAATAACGATGATGATATTGTCATATTATTATTTGCGAAATCGAATCAAACAATAATGACTTTTTTTTTCAACGTTATCTCATACTTAACGATAATGATATTATTTCTACATCACAAGTCTTTTTGTCTCGTGCCGCCATCAAGCGGCGTGTGCTTGGCCATAAAACAACGTACGTAAGTGGTAGGCACAAACGTCATAATAATATTTAATCGACGTTATATCATTACTCATTATACGTTTATCAATCGAGTTTTCACTTATAAAAAGGTAGCGCGTGTCGCTGCGATTATTGTTCTAGTTTCAGCTACTCGTAAATGAACGAACCACCGTGCTCGTATATTGTTTGACGATTGAAGTCATTCGAAGTCATGGCAAACACGAAGATGCTGTGTATACTTTTAGTCACGAGTACATTGTCGACCGTGTCCTGTGTAGATTTCATATGTAAGTAATTTCCATCGCCTAATGCGTACGATTTGAGAACGACTTTTTCGCACGTTCCAATGAGAACAGAACACCGTTTTTTTTTTTGTTTTTTTTTTACCGTAGAACCGAACATTTTCCGACATACTTCGGTGCATGATTTATTTTCAAAGAAATATAATATAGGTATTTCCTACGGGTTTTAGAAGTAATATTTTCATCGCGGCGTTGATAGTAAGGAATTCCTTCTTTTTTTTTCTCTCGTCGAGAGCACAACGAAAAAAGAAGAATATTATTCAAGTGTTTATGAGCAACGTGACCAATGGTACATGTTATATTGGTCTCAAATTTAAAAGACCGATTCGCCCGTATCGCCGCATCGGATGTAAATATCCATGTGTGTACGGCGATTATTCTGATATTGCTTTTGTAGTAATCGATAAAAAACATTTAAAAATATGCGAAGAAATAAGATAATACGAAACAATAACAATTTTTAATCATTCGTATTACATGAATGATAATATGGTAGTTGAAAATATTATCGTTTTGTCCGTTTGTTTCGATAAAACCGTACAATAAGTTAAATATACGTATCTATCATTTCACTATTTTTTTTATTTATTCACTTATTTTCGTTCGTTTGTCCAATCATGTCATTTTTTTAGAAAAATGATCAAAACGTGCGAATTCATGCTTAAAACAGTGAAATGTGCAATATAATTAATATGCGAGATAAATTTGAAAATTTGAAATCTAGAAATCAAATTTGTACCATACGTTTAGCGCGAAAAAAACCACGCTCTAGTTGTGACTAATGAATCGTATACTCGTGACATATTATTATTGACCGATTAATAAATTCTGTAACTCGTGAAAAAATTGAAAATCAATGTGATAAAAAAAAAAAAAACCCCCCGTTCGTTTTCTCATTTAGTAGGCATATCGAAACGACTATTCAAGTGCTCTGCAAATGTTTCGATTAGAAATCATCATGTATGCGATGGCACACCAGATTGTGAAAACGGCTTCGACGAGGACGAACATCTGTGTCAAGTATGATTACCTAATTTTTTTTACCCCTAATCATTAATTTGTGTGAATTTTTCGACGATCAACACTCATTGCACGTATGTAAATGAGTTGTCACAATCTTGTGGATTTATTTATAATTTCTCCGGACAAAAGTCCAAAATGTTTGTCGTCCCTAAAATATGTATTTGATTGAACTGAGGAGGACTTCATTTTCCGCGGTTCCGACCTCGTATTTCCCCGTTGTTCTACCGCGAGGACATTGTTTTATCACTTTTGCAATATTATTGCAAATTATAACTCGGCCGAACCGCTTGAAAATTGAATGCGAAATTCGCGACACGTTCTTTTTGAACAAAAACACTTATCGTTTCCAAAATATATTCAAAAAAAATCTCACGTTTTTAAATTTAATTTCAAAATCTATATTCAAAGCCTATTATAAAATCGTCATCGTACACGTTTGTCATAGAATCGCGTGTGCTACCACAATGAGTTCAAATGTAAGTCGGGTCGCTGCATTCCGGGAATTTTGGCTTGTGACGGCATTCGACTTTGTGACGACGACGAGAATTATGAAATGTGCCAAGTATACACGCATTTTAATTATAATAATTAATAAACTTAGATTAGAAAAAAACATATTGTTGTTCGACGGAACATAATATGTCGATGCGGACAATATGGATAATATTCGCTTTGGAAAGAAAAAAATCCAAAGTTTAATTTAATGCGATGAAATTTTGCGTTTTGTACAAACGTCGTAGATGAGAAAATGTGATCCCGCGGAGTACAGATGTTCGTCTGGTAGATGCATACCGAGAAGTTGGGTTCTAAACAAAAATATAGACTGCCCTAACGGCGAAGACGAAGACCGAGCGTTTTTAAAAGTAAGAATGTTTTTCAATCGATTTTCTTCACATTTAAATTCATCATTATTGCGTACGATTTACAAATATACGTATTATACTAGCTGAATCTACCCGTCTTTGTCGGGTTTAAGTATAAAAAATATGTGTATGGCACAAATAATAATAATAATATTGACATTTTCCCGTTATCGGCCGACTGCTATTATTATTCAATAGTTTATTATTACAAACACACAATATGAATATAATATATACCCCGTTTCATTTAACCCACTTGGGAGTTGAATTTCACAAAATAAAGTTTATAGACAATGTTTATTATTAGTGTTATAGAGTATGTATACTTAATTTCAGAAAGATCGGAACAAAAAAAATTGTTTACCCTTTTTAACCCCCTTAGGGATGGAATTGTCAAAAATCCCTTCTTAGTGTGCAAGATAATACATAAATGTAATAGAATATGGTAAATTAAGGCCTATTTTTTTTATAGAACCGATTCGGTCGGTAACTCTTTGTCGTTTTAGTTGCTGATTTATTCGTCGTCGTCGTCGTCGTCGAGTGTTTTATTTGAATGTTTTTCAGAAAACCTCGAATAAACTCATATGTTCGGAGTATGAATACACGTGTACGGTGTCCAAACAGTGCGTCTCGTATAAATTGATTTGCGACGGAAAAGCAGATTGTCTCGATAACAGCGACGAAGATCAATATTTATGCCAAGTACGTGTAGATTTACGGATATTTACCGATGACTTTAACATATAGTTTACATGAAATATTTGACTCTAGAACGACAACTGTTGGAAGTGGGATTTCACCTGTAATGCGACTAACCAATGCGTTTCGGACAAATTGGTGTGTAATAACAACGAAGATTGTCTCGGCAACGGCGACGAAGATAGTGAAATGTGTTACGTAAGAATATTTATTAATCTATTCGAATTATTATTGTGGATTTCTTCATTGGCTCGCCTTTTTTAAGTAAGTAAAATAATTATTTCCGACATCACGCGATTATTTGAAAATACATTATTATTACATTATTATACATTATTATACACGGTAATAATTTATTTAAATTTTCCGAGAAACTTATTCGACTACAACGCGTAAAGATGGAGATACCTAATCGAACGTTTAGATACAAAAAAAAAATCATCTTATAGTCTCGATTCGAATTGATTTTTTAACGACATAATTATTAACGTCGGCCGGCGATGGACATCGGGACTCCGCTATCAATTTGATCGCGCGAAACGTGTGAAAAATCATGGAATTAATACGCTCGGAATTATTTCTTAAAAAAATAAATACATAATCCAATTTTCAATAATATTTCGCCTACTGGATGCGAGTGTTTTTTAAAATTTCAAACACACGATTACAGAATCACGAATGTTACCCGTTGGAATTTAGATGTACAAACGGACAGTGCATTCCACCATACACCGAATGTGACGGAACAATAGATTGTTCGGACGGCAGTGACGAGAACCCGGCCATTTGTGAAGTATGAATATAAAAGTATTTTATTTTATTATTTTTTTAACATAAAGTCGTTCGTACATTGCTTTTATTTGTATAAAATAATTATAGGTTTTTTCTCAAAGCGTTTCAAATTAAAACTTTTACAAAACTTTTCGGTGAAAATTTACAAACTACTCGTTGTTAAAAACTGATAAAACTTTCGATATCAATACTCGGGGGGTCTTGAAAATGTACGACGAGATTCTAAAGAAGTCGCTTTTTTTTATAAAAAAAAAATAGATTTACAATCGTATTACGTTTTATTTTTATATTATTCGATATCGACATTTGATTTCACGATTCTCGACAATTATATTTGGTGGACTTTAATGTGTATTTGACATTTTGATTGATTAAATAAGATAAATTAAAAAATGTAAAATACGCACGCCCGTGTAATTGATTATTATGATTCATTGGTATTTCTAATGCCACGTGCCATTCGATAATAAAGGAAGTGTTCGTTCATTTTTAAAACGTTTTGACTCTAGAGTTCCAAATGTTCGAGCGATCAATTCAGATGCAATACTGGACAATGTATTGAATTAGCGCGGGTTTGTAATAGAATAAACGATTGTCCTGGCGATGAAGATGAAAACGAAAAAATGTGTAAAGTATGTATACCTAGCGATTAAATATTATCTGATATATGTGCAGAAATCGATTATTTTAACAATTGTGTGTGTTCGAACTTATGTAATAGGTGCTAGTTTTTTACACATTCCTATAAGATATCTAAATGTGAAGGTATTGCATCACATAATTAAAACCATTGATTTTATTATTATAATTAAAAAGGATAAATTTCTAATGTTTGTATTATTGATATTAATCAAGTGCAAGGACAATTTTTTTAACGTCACCCGGTGAAAATTCTTTGAAATATCAATTTATAAATGACATTTTTTTTTTGACTTTAGACTCGAAAATGTGAAGCCCATTATTTCAGATGTGATTCTGGACAATGTCTAGACCTCGAATGGGTTTGTAACAAACAAAAAAATTGTCCTGATGGTGATGATGAAAACAAAGAAATGTGTCAAGTATGTATAACTTTATAATATCTGTTGCCTGTGCATAAATAATGTCTATATTTTATTTAATCAATAATTATTGATTATTTTAATATTATTAATTATGATAACTATCATAACAATTAAAATATATTATACTAATTATAATTAATAAGTATTATTCAATAGTTATTACGATAAAATGTGTTCATTCATTCTTTTTTTTTTTTAATTCTTTTACTTAAGAACCGCAAATGTTCAACTAACGATTTCAGATGTGAATCTGGACAATGTCTCAAGCCAATTTTGGTTTGTAATAAACAGATTGATTGTCCCGACGGTACAGATGAAAAAAAAGAAACGTGTAAAGTATGTATAACTTAATAATATCAATTCTCTCTGCAGACATTTATTATTTAAAGAGTGCTCGCACAAATAATGAAATTAAAATAGCGTTAAAGAATAACATTTTGCAAATCGTTTAGTAAACGCGATCTTGGGCACAAAAAAATAAACAAGAGCGTGTGTGTATATTAATTTTTCAAATTTTTCTACTTTAGGCTCACCAATGTTTAACTAATGAATTCAAATGTAAATCTGGACTGTGTGTAAATCCATTTTGGGTTTGTAATAAAAAAAACGATTGTCCTGACGGTGAAGACGAAAACGAAGAAATGTGTAAAGTATGTATAACTTTCTAATACCTGTTGTCTAGGCGAAAATAGTGTGATTGTAATTTTTAAGTGCTTTCGTTAATTTTTAAATTAATCGAAAACAAACTAAATTGTTTCGTCTTTAGACTCGCCAATGTCCATACAATTATATGAGATGTAGTTCTGGACAGTGTCTTAATCCAATTTGGGTTTGTAATAAACTAATTAATTGTCCCGATGGTGAAGATGAAAATGAAGAAATGTGTAAAGTATGTATACATTTCGAGTAGCTGTTTTCTATGTAGAAATTCATTATTTTACGTATATTATTCACTCGGCCTCTATATGCGAGTGAACTGTTCAGATTAGTTTGAAAAAAATATTTGTATCGTTTTAATATCATTAAGATGGTCTAACTCTTTAATTCGCGAAAAACAAAACAGTATGATGTTTTATACTTTTGATCAGTTGACCAAAAAAAAATTATACGAAATGATCTTACGTATTTTTAATAATACATAATATATTTAATAATCGAGGGCAAGTGAGTATAGATTAATTTTTTTAATTGTTTCACTTTATAGACTCGCAAATGTCCAACTAATGAATTCAGATGTAAATCTGGACGATGTCTCAAACCGATTTTGGTTTGTGATGAAACGACAGATTGTCCCGATAATGAAGATGAAAACGAAGAGATGTGTGAAGTATGTATAACTTAATAATATCATCCGTTCTCTGTGCAGAAATTGATTACTTTATTAGGAGTGTTCCGAATCATGAAATTGAATAGCGTTAAAAAACTTAAATTTTGTCAATTTTGTCGTTTGCACGCTTAAGATATTTAAAACAACGCGCCTACTCTGTGTGTGTGTGTGTGTTACAATTATTGTTTTACTCGTTGGACAATTGGCTCAAACAAAGACTTAAATTCAACATACGTATAGACTTTTGAAAAACGTTTATTTACAAAAATTATTCCAAATTCAATCGATTGCATAACTTAGATATATTTCGAAAACGTTCGAATTTTAGAGTACGAATTTCTACCTAATTTTTTAAATTTCACTTTGAGCTCGTGTGGCGGTTTATGCCTACTACCGTGAGTCAAATGGTGCTCACGATGTTTTTTTTTTTTTATAGATAATTAATTTTACTCGCGTTAAATGATGCATAGAAACGTGTTTTTTTTTTTAAGAATGTTTATAATTACTTCCTAATTTAGAGTCAAACACAGATACAACTAAAATCAATCAATTTCTTTAAAATAAAATAAAAACTCACGTTTTTTCAATATTCCTTCGTTACTTCGTGTTGTATATTGCTTTTACTAATGTTTTTGAATCGTGTCTCGCTCATGATTATCTAGAAAAAAAAGTGTTGATTGAAAATTTAAAAAATATTTTCTAATATTAACAACCACAAGTGGTCGATATCTACTCGATACTATAGTTTTTTATAAACAATTTTACGTCAGTAATTAATATTAATAAGTATTACATAGCCTCATAGACCGTGTAATTGTATTATGTCTTATAGTGGGTACAAAAACAATTTCAATAAAACGATATTAAACATACTTATAGCTAAAGTCTTAAAAGCACGTGGATAAATTCAAAGAAATGCAACGCAAACAAAAAAAAAAAACGTTACAAACGTACGACAAGAACGGTTAGCAATTAGCAACAATATGATATGGATATTTAAACTCTTAATCGATTATAAATTAAGCTATAATATCGATATAATATATTTAAATTCTTTATCGGTTATCGAAGTAATCAAAGTAGGTTATCAAAGTGGCATTGTCCGATGTGCATCACCATCTCTATTACGCATACATAATTGATGATCGCGGTTCATTCATATTTTTAAAACTACGTAATATTTAATAATCAAAGGCAGATTAGGCATTAATCAAAACTGTTTGCACTATAGGCTCGCAAATGTCCAAGGAATTTCTTCAGATGTAATACTGGAAAATGTATGGAACAATGGTGGGTTTGTAATAAACAAAACGATTGTCCTGGTGGTGAAGACGAAGATCCCGAATTTTGCAAAGTATGAAAATATTTTTACATGTATTTTATGTACGTATATAGAGGAGGTTATACGTGAAAAACTGACGAAAAATGACAAACAAAAAAAAAACGGCTAAATTTTCGGCAAACTATTTTGGCTCGTCAAAAACTCTTGAGAATTATATACAAATTTCCCCTTATAAGTTGATCTTTCTTACGACACGAAAAACTGTCGGAAATTAATAGGCACGACTTTTTTTTAGAAAAATTTTTTAATAATCAAATTTTTCTGAAATTTTACGAAAACACGAAAATCTGCAAACTTATTTTGTAGTTGAGCGAACCATTTCACCACCGAAAATAGATGTTATACAAATAACATTTTAAACACTCTCGATATTACTAATACATTATTTATTTTCAATATGTTTTTATTTTTTAACTGATATAAAATGTATTAAACTTTTTAAACAATTTTAAATTATAATTTTTTATTGTTAAATTCTATTCGTGTGATCTTAATTTATTGCAATTATATTATATTTAGTAAAATGTATATAATGCATGTTTGAAATTTTGATTGGCTGACCAAAAACAAAGTAAAAATGCGTTTTTTCGTGTAATATATTTACTTGTTTCATTCAAAGTTTTAATACTACAAACTATGTATGTAATTGATTTAAATTTATTGACTTTAGACTCGCGAATGTCCACGCGATTATTTTAGATGTAATTCTGGAAAATGTCTTAATCCATTTTGGGTTTGTGATCAAGTGAGTGATTGTCTTGATGATGAAGACGAAAACGATGAAATGTGTAATGTATGTATAATTTTTAAATATCTATTATCTATTCTGAAATTGATTATTCTTAAAGTCCAATTGACCAAGACATCACTAAAATTATATATTATACGTAGTTATATAATATGCCTTTGTATACGTATGTTAACAATATATAACAACAACAATAACTGAATTCAGTAGATTAGCAAACGTGTGTTTATAATTGATGGTAATTATAACACGTACTCGTAATAAAATGGTTACACTAGTATTAGTAAACGATGGAATAATATAACTCGAATTATATTTTTCGACAATCAATATAATATTTGAAATGTTATATTCTAGGCTCGTAAATGTCCAAATAATCAATTCAGATGCAACACTGGACTATGTCTTTCGCAGAAGAATATTTGTGATGAAGTTAATAATTGTCCTGATGGTGAAGACGAAAACGACGAAATGTGTAGAGTATGTGACACTTTTAGATATCTTTTATCTAAGTAGAGAATGAGAGTATTCTTAAAAATGCACTCAACAATGAAATTTAATAGGTGTTGAAATCAACAATTCTATACAGAGTTAATGTGTGTGAAAAACATATTTTTTGGTATTTTTCATTAGTATGGACTGGAGTAAATGTAATACATGAATGGAATTTATATTATTTTCCGTTCATATTGTAATACATACATTATTACTACTTATTATAACTGTGGGCACATTCTGTTCACCAAAAAACGTAAGAGTAAAAGAGATATTATCCATTTAGGTTTTATTTAATCTCAAAATGTAAACCCCATTAAAGCATTCTAAAAATAATAATTAACAACATTTACATTTGTAAGACAAATTATAAATGGAAAAGGTAGCCGGGTAAGTAGATGGAACAATTAATAGAAAAAAAATACTTACAATTTTCAACATGGTAAAAAAATAGCTAACTTTCTGTAAGTATGTGGGGACGGCGTCTATGACTGAAAGAGGAATGGAATGAGGAACGCAATTTCGGTAAAAGTTATGTAATAATATGATATTGCAAAATCAATACGTTCTGGTAAAGACCGTCGGGTTTTTCGATGACATAATAATCTATTCATATAGAATGCAAATTACCACGCACTCGCTGATGGTTGCATCTCAAAATCTAGCCCGTGAAAAGTTTACCCCTTTTAAGGGTTTAATTTTTAAAAATAACTTAGTAGATTTTTCATTACTATGTATGCCAAGTTTCAAAACCTAACCTAACTAACTGACGCGTAAAAAAACGGGAACCATTTAACCCACTCGGGAGTTGAATTTCACAAAATAAAGTTTATAGACACAATGTTTATTCGTCGTGGTTATAGAGTATGTATACTTAATTTCAGAAAGATCGGAACAAAAAAAATTGTTTACCCTTTTTAACCCCTATAGGGGTGGAATTTCCTCAAAAATCCCTTCTTAGTGCGCGTCTACCAGCGGTTTGGGCTGTGGGAGGATTTCAAGAAAAAGCACGTTACAGTTATATATAAGAGAAGATATTATTTTAAAAAAGAGTTAAATTTGTACACCCGGTTAGCATTTTCCATTCATAATGTGCACAGAGCTCATTATTTAAATTTAATTATTTAAATTATTATTATTAAATTATTATTAATTTAATTATTATTTTATAGACTCGCAAATGTCCAAACAATCAATTCAGATGTAAATCTGGAAAATGTCTAAAGCCTCAATTGATTTGTAATGAAAAAATTGACTGTCCAGATGGAGATGACGAAAATAATGAAACGTGCAAAGTATGTATTTTAGATAATAAGGTATTTCGGTTAAACAATATATTATTATATTTATTTTATTGTCGTTCTAAGAGGTTAGTAATCCTACAAACTTGAAAAATTTACCGAATAGTAACTCATATTATTACCATATTTAATAGAGCATTATGTCACATACAAATTCTATATATCTCGATAAATTTATGGAACTTTGTCAAAATGTCTTAAAGAAGTCGTTTTATAATCATAAATAAGTGTATAAATACTATAGGTATCATTGTCATTGTGTTTAATTATTTATTAACTTCAAATATAAAAGAACCCGATTGTTTAAGTATATAATTAAATAACTTATCGACCCGAAACATAAAAGAACCATATTGTAGTTTGAGTATAATTAAATAAAGTCATGAGACTTACCATCGTAATGCTTGACACTCGGGCACTCGGGCAATATTATCCAATTGGTATTGACGCCGCCGCCGTTATGATAACAGTTGAGCTTTGAAGTCGATGCTATTTCCTTTTTCACTGTTTAATTTGTTGTACGTTAGAAGAAAGATATGAAATATTCGTCAATATAATAATAATTACGGTTGAGAAAAGAAACGATATATTAAATTGTAAACAAAAAGGTCCGTCACCGGAAACGTCCAAAAACGGTATCTGTAGTTCGGTATTGTTGCGACGCGTTGAAAACAATGATAAGACCGCCCGATTGCCGTTTCGACGACACAATATTATTAAACACATGTTTTCGCTTTGGATTCATTCGACGTGATCGATATTTTCCCGCGTAAACATAATCATACGCGAGTGTTGCCAAGGAGTAAAAATTGTTTTCGTTTGATAAAACCATATTGATAATATTACGAAGTCTGAAAGGGTCAAGTTCAAATTATCAAAATGGTCCGAAAATTTGGAAATATTCAATTACAATTCGTTCAATTGTAGGTCTGAAAGGGTTAATTTGAAAAATCGACTTGTTCGCCTTGCCTCCGGTTCGTCCGGAAGTCGCGTTTTTATCATTTAATTCGCTTATTGTTGCTTTTTTCTCGTAAGAAAAACCGTATTTTCCGGTCCGTTTGAAAAATAACGTTTGCATTTGTTTTTAGAAAGGAATCCGAGAAATCACTACGACAGGCCGACACACGTACGAAAAAATGACTTTTCTGAGAGTTATCTAGTTCGATTGTAGTGAAAAATTTAATCGACTGAAACGCATAATTTATATTATAAACAAACATAATTGAAATATATTTTGTTAATTTTTACGTCTTTTATTAACTAGATTTTATTTCCTTTAAGATTACGTGATAACTGATAAGATTTAAAACAATATTGTAATTAGTTATTATTTTCATACAATTGTATATTATATTTGCACTAATAAATATTAATACATAATTTACTATGAAGTGTTGTTTTTTTAATTTTTTTTCCCATGTCTTTTGGACCAGGAACTTGTATTATTACTTTATTTAATACAATAATAGAGCATTATTGCACATGAAAACTCTATAAGCGTCAATTGTTCACGTGAGTGGACCGTAACCAGACATATTGGATTTGTAAGTTGTAGGACACCGTCAAAAGTGTAATAATTTACACTCTTAAACCTTATTACTTTTAGTAGATCATATACAGTAAATATAAGTAAAAATACATAAACGTCGAGCGAATATTATTATAATCAAACTAGCTGAATAACCCGGCTTCGCCCGTGTGCAGTATAACTTTTTATTTTATCAGTTTTTTTCATTTTCACCCTTTTTACCCCTTTGAACCCCGGTAGGGGTCGAATTTCGAAAAATCCTCTCCCATGGGGTCTCCACTATATAAAACGAAACTGTTGACCAAATTTCATACTTAAAGCTCCAGCAGTTCCGGCCAGGCGAATTTTTCTAGTTTCACCTTTTTTACCCCTTTTCAACCCCCTTAGGGTTAATTTTCTTAATAATTCTCTTCGTAAAAACCATCCTCGTACTTCAAGGAATATTATAGAAAAAGAGTTAGTGAAATCGGTTCAGGGGTTGTTGAGTTATGCGCTTACAACACATTTTGCGATTCATTTTTATATATAAGATAATAATCAGTGCGCTCGGAGGCGTGTGTCCGGGACCAAAAACGAAGACCGGCTCGGTTTTTTGTGATTTTCGAACGAGTTTTCGTCACAATGTGAATGTTTGGATTTGCACATGGGTGTTTAAGTTCGTTTGTTAGTCCAATTTCGAATGTTAATATAAATAAACGGGCGTATATCGTTAACTAACAGAAACTCGTTTCGAAAAATTAGTAAAATCGCCGTTTTTCGGGTGACGTCGTCGTTCAGTGGCGGCTTGTTGTGTACATTATGTGCACAAGAACTCGAGAAAAATTAAAAATATTAACCCATTTAATAATAGCGAGTAGGTCGTGTTAACAAAATTTAAGAAATGTCAATGGAGATTTCAAAATTACGATGTAAAAATATTATTTGGATTGGATAATTTCGAGGGCGAAATTGCCGCGCAAATATTATATAATAATTGCTGGTCATAGACGCGGAGTATGTGGTGGTATCTGGTTGTTCTGTGCACATATTATTACATAACCAATTAAATTTAAATCAGCTGATTGTTTTTGACGTCGTCGTCGTGTCGTGTCGTGCGTCGGTTTTATAATTTTATTTTCAGTCTCTTTTTTGTTGTCGTTAAATGTTTCGATTATCCAATAATGTACGTCGTCGTCGTATGTCTATCATTATAATAACGTTCGAAACGAAACTTTTCAGTGTTCACAACAGCCTTTTTTTTTCTTTCGTTTGATTTGAAAAATAAAAGTGTAATTTCAAATGAATACAGCCGGACAAATCATTCGATTACATTTTTCAACGCCGCGCCGTCGTCGTGGTCAGAGAAGAAGATAGAAACAAAATATACAGGTAGGCCTACTAAATATTGTAAACGTTACGAAATCCAAAGCTTTAGAAACCATGTCAGGAATCGTTTAGTATTTATAAAATGTATGACTGGATTTGTGGGTGTTCGGAAACTTACCGTCCGCATTGTTTTCCCCGTCTACTTTTCGGTTGGAAATCTAATGATGTCGC
This sequence comes from Drepanosiphum platanoidis, assembly GCA_948098885.1. Lineage (NCBI taxonomy): Eukaryota > Metazoa > Arthropoda > Insecta > Hemiptera > Aphididae > Drepanosiphum > Drepanosiphum platanoidis. Next base: position 5,559,367 of record OX402540.1, read on the forward strand.
TTGGGTAAAGAATGGAATAAATGATTATAACTCGTCTAGCATTTAAAACTAAAACACTTTAAAAATCAATGGCACACATACATAAATTGTCAATTAAATTTAAAGCTATTGGGAAAACAAGACAACTGGCTTAATCGGTTGAATAACACACACACACATAATATATAATATGTATAAATAATATTTTTTAAATGTGTAAAATCTGAATCACAATCTGAAACACATTTCGATACCTAAGTATATTTAAAGGGGTATATAGCATTCTTTCCGATACGAACAAAATTGCATATCTATGGACACTGAATTATTTAGTTGGACAATTCAATACTAATTTATCACTACTATGTTATTATTACTTGTGTAAAAATTGTTTTAAAATCTGAAGCCATGACTTTGGTTTGAAAGCGTTTAAAATTTAAATTTTAACTTCAGAAAATCACATTATCATAAGCACATTAACATAAACACACAATTTCTATTTATTTTGATGAGCCGATCTTAATTTCAAAAATATGAACTTATTTGTGTTGTACAAAAAAAAAATAAAAAAATAAACACAGCAATGATGTCAAATGTTTTGCTCAAATATGGAATGCCAAAATGTATTGTTTTTCAAATAGACTATTATATTATAATAACAATAACTATAGGAAATAATAATTATTGTTGACACACCAAAAAAAAACAAGTTTAGCATTTAATTTTAATAATTTCATATTTAGACAAAAGGCTATGGCATTTATTACTTATAATACATTAAGAGCGCGTCCAGACAAGACACCTGGTTAGGTTAGGTTATCGTACACAAATCATTGGTCTCATTGGAGACATTGCAAAACACTGTATAGTGTCTCTTATACTAGTGTCCAATCCACAACGTGGATTTTTTTTTTCAAACGTTTTATCAGTATGGTTAGCGAGCTTTTGGTCTTGAAATACTTAAAGTGAAACAATAAAACTAAAATACAAAGAATATAATGGGTTTTATTCTTTAATTCATAGTAATACATAGTAATAATTCATTAGTAATTAAAAAAATTAGATAATCTGGATGCATGTCTTATCCGACACACTAATTGATATTCATATATTATTATTATCTGTGGCTGAGACACAAACACTGTGTCCAGCCACTAGAGAAGACGCAACTCGTCATTTTGATGACGGGACACAAAGTCCGTGTCTGTGTCTCGTGTAAACAATTCTATTTATAACAGTATATTTTATAGCCATGCGACTCTTTTGTCCGGCCAGCTAGTGTCTCATCTGAAAGAGCTTAAAGTATTTCAAAAACTACAACTATAAAGTATTATGTTAATGTGATACAAAAATAAAGTACTATTTTATATTTTAAATACATTATGTTCAAACATTAAAAGACTACACTTATATTAACTATGGATGGATTAAAAGGTTTAATTTAAAATGGAAAAAAAAAGGTTTTCGTAATCAATATTTAATCTCATAAATTATAATTAAACATGTTACATTGGTCAAAGTTAAATTCTTTCTGAGACAATTAAGATCAAAATTTACTAACAGAGGAATTAATTTAATTTTAAGTTAGTAAGCCTTAAACTAGGTACATTTAAATTTAAAAACTTATCTGTGCTATATGGCAACTCAATACAAAAAAAAAATGTTGACTACATATTAATAACAATAGTTCTAAAATAAATATTAAAATTAAAGTTAGGAATACATCACGTGATACAATACCAAAATCAAAAGTTCTGACATACTTGACTGTCAAAAAATTTCAATCAAATCGATTAGAATAAATACATATTTATTATAAGTGTTAAATGTTAAATTTGTTTCAATAAATACTATAATTCATTAAAAATCAATAGTTGAACAAAAATGATGTAGAAAACACTAACATTTAGTGAGAATATTCACTTAGAAATTTCTATGAGCACATGGTGATTTTCATAACAGGCAACACACAGTTAATTTTAGTGTTTTTGTTCTATTTAATTTGAACTATAGATAAACTGATTGATAATAAATAATTTTTTTTTTTAAAATTCAATAAGTTTATGATTTTTAACTGTTTTGCAGTGTTTTGGAAATATCTCCTGTGTAAATACCCAAAATGTTAAATCTACTCGTATATTCCAATACACATGTTAGCAATAAAACATTTATAAATCAAAGGATTTTCAAAAATTCTTCAAAATTCAATGTAAACTCTTTAAAATGTATTTTTAAAACTTGAAAATCATAAAATTAAATAACTAATGAGTAGAGCTGGGATTTATATGTGATAAAAAAACCAAAAATTTGTACATATATATGTAATTAAATTTGCCAAAATATGTAGTGTAAAATAAAAAATATGTACTAAGAAAAATTAAAAAATATATTTAAGTTTTAAATTAAAATACAATTCTAAATAATTTTTGAATAATACAATTTATTGTTTTTAATGTCTAATCAATTTACTTTGAAAAATATAATAATTTGTGGTAAAAAAATAAAACATGCAATAAACAAAAATTTGTTGTTAAACTAAAATACAATTGATGTTCAATCAATTTAAAGTGAAAAAATGACAAACCATGTACTGTTTTAAATTTTCAAAATTACTGACACCGTTGTAAATTCGTAAATATATTTTGTCAAATAATTGTTGAACATAAAGTATAATCTAAGATCATTAAGGTATGGTTATCGAACAGAAACAGATATGATAAACTAAAATCAAGTTTTTAATATTAGTTTAATAATATATTATTTTAATTGTCAAAATTTACGAAATATGTAAAAAAAAGAGGAAATTTTACAAAATATGTAAAATAAAATATGTTTTATTGAAACGAATTTATCATTTGCAATAATTAATTTATCATATTTTAGTAAAAATATGTATTTACATACAAATCCCAGCCCTACTAATGAGAATGTTATTCGAATATTTAAAATATTAACGGTTCAAAAAAGACAGACACAATTGCGTAGGGTATAAATATAATTTTATTTTTACAAAAACACAAACATTAATTGAGCAAATTTGTGTTTCCCACTAAAAAATCACCCTGTACACATAATTGAGTTACAGTTTTATATCTTACTCTTAATACTACTTAGTCACTATAGCTAAAATGAAAGTTTATCAAAAATGGAATTTAAAATAATTAGATTTTTAATTATAACAGTTTTGAAATTTTTTTTATATATATATATAGTATATAATATATAGTATATATTATATACTGTGAAAGTCATTTAATGTAATTTATTTGTGCCAAATAATAATGAAAATATTAAAAATAAAAGGGCATAAGCACTACAATGGTTGAAAAATGTGATATATTACAATAAGTGACAATCACAGTGGTTTAATGTTAGATTCTTAATAAATCCAGTTAAATCACTAAAAACCTAACAATTTGATTTCACTTAAGCGCTAATGATACTTATTAAAAATTATGATTTTTCACTTGGTTGTTATGAACGCGTACATTCAACGTATTACTTTGTAGTGCTATTTTGCCTACTCAGACGTCGTGTCACTCGTGCAGATGATGCAACAGTAGCTAGTGCGTATGATGGTATTGATTCATTATTTGTTCTATTAAAATAAAATATTTTAAACCCAGACATAATTTATATGGTACATGGTTTTTATTTATTTTTTTTAGAAATAAAGAGATTCTAAATCAATTATTGTAAACCGTATACTCACTTTGTTGTAATTTCTGTTGGTTTTGACCTTCTCGTTAATCTATTGCCAATCTTATTTAACGTTGTAATTTTTGTATTCTTTTTGCCAACTGTAGAACCCTTCGAAAGACTTTTGGTGGCTGAATTTGTACTTTTTTTTTTCACCAAACTGATCGTATCTAATTAAGTTTTTGAGTTAGTAACTAGACAAATATTTTTAATTCTTAAATAAATACTATTAAGTTTAGGCTCCTCATTTTTGGAGGCAGATCTCCTTTGTCTTAAATTTGGTACGTTTACATCATTTTGTGCATTAGGAAGAGCTTGGATGTTTGATTTCAATTTCTTTTTGAGTACGGACGAAAGTCTGTTTTGAGTTTTCTGTAAATAACGTTATATTATAAATAAATTATGACTATTACACTGACGCTAAAATTAATTTATAATTTGTCTTTCCAATTCGTACATTTTTTGTTTTACCGCCATCACTAATACTACGGGAGAGTGATTCTTTATTACTTATAGAAGACTGAAGAGGTGGATCAACATATTCATAATTATTGATTTTGGATTTCTCTTTTTGTAAACTGTATACACCATATGTAAACCGTTTATATTTGTCCACGGCATATTTTCTTTCTTCTCTCCACTGTTTACCACATGTTCTTAAATATTCTTCTTTTCTGCGTAAATAAAAATATTTTGAACCTTATACTTGAAGTTAAATATTGAAACAAATATATATAACGCAATTATTCATAATCGATAGTTAAAATACGAACATAAAATGAAATTAATTAATTTAATATAAATAGCAATGGATGAATTAGTAAACGTTTAGTAAAATCAATAGAATTCTTTATCATTTATGTGAAAAATACATTTTTAAATCTCTAATATTTATTTTATATTAGAACAAATAAACACACTTAATCTAACCAATAATTAATAAATGTCAAAAAAATACTTTAATACAGATTAACCATTTTATAATAAATGCTAATAGTTATAAAATATTTAATTAGTTTTTCTGGTTAGACTTCAATCTTCTAATAATTATTTTATTAGATCAAAGTCTTGTTCAAGTTGAATTCGATCATTTTAATAAAAATATAAACAGCATATGTTGTGTACATATATTATACTTAATATTTAAAAATTGTGTGAATTCATAGACATTTTGAAATTCTGTATCTTTTATAAGTGATAAAATGAGTTTCTAAAATCAATGGAAATTCTAAAGGTGATCAGTGTCTATTATATTTTTACACATTAGATTTTATTAAATATGAATCATTAGTTTAGTTATATTACGTTTTTGTACGCAAAGGTTTAAAACGAATTATATTTAACGCCATTTTATAGTTCTGAGATACATACATTTGATAAATTACTCTTTCCTCAAAGTTCAAGAGAGACATGTTTAATTATTATTTACTCACAGTGGTAAAATATTATATTTAAAAATTCTTACTCCATAAGCCACTGTTGTTGTGTACCAATCACCGACCCTGGGCGGCATATACGAATCCATGCAATAGCTTCTGTAGCAGTAAATGGCCAATGCTTTATAATGTATGAAGCTATTAAACAACCCGTTCTGCCCAATCCCGCTAAAAATAACAGCAATTAAACAGTTAGATGTAATTTTATAAATACATAATGATTCATTATTACCTTTGCAGTGTACAGCAACAGCGCCTGCACATTTAAAAGCACCATCTTCACCATTTATATTTGTATTAGTAGTATTAACATTTGATTCAGTTATTTCATTGTCTGTGGGTACGCCTTTAGGATTTTCATCTATGTACTGCTCACAAACAGCAAAAAAATTATAAAGTATATTAGCCGTAGGCGGAGTACCATCGGTAAAAATCAAATCGGTGTGTTGAATATTGGCAACTGCTACAAATGTCCGTTGAGCATCATACATTTTACTATTTAATCTAACTACGTGCTTGACGTTGTTTTTCTTAAAATACTTGAAATAATAACCTGGAGCGTGTATCGGGTACCCGGCTAATAATATAAAAATAATAATTATTAAGTATCACCAGTACCTACATAATTTAATTGAGTAATCTAACAAATTTAAATGTAATTACTTCTATCAACGTATTCTGTATAATGTGGTGACGAAAATGCTAGAAAGGTATTAGGTATAATCCAATTTATATCGCCAAATTCGACAGTCTTTAAAAAAAAAAAAAAAAATTTAATAAACATTTAATGGCACTAAAATGAGAATAATTTTCAAATTTTAACTCACCTCATATTTTTCATATTTATCCGGATCAAAATCATTAAAGTCAAAAAATCTAAACCATTTAGCTTTATACAAAGCATTAATACACTCTTCAACTGTAACCGATTGATCTGATTGTAACAAGCACGATGCATCCCTATTTATATAAATTTATAGATTTACATATAAATAAATATATAGCTAAATTATATTATAAAATCTCTTAAAAATGTACCTAAATGGTAAATACTGATATCTATTTTGTTGCGATAGTGTTGAATATGTTTGATGTGGTGTCCAATTTTCCTCAATTAGCTATAAAAATAATAAATTTATTATTAGTATTTAATTAATAAACCCAGTTAGGATTCTATGAAATTAACTCACCATATATGCACTAATAAGAAGTGCTGAATTGGACTTTTTTTTTGGATCTCCTTTATGAGATACGTGAACTACTTTCTTATACACCTATGAATAAAAAGCAAATAGTTATAATTTACTACGAATAAAAAATTAATTTAATTAGCTATTATTTAAATTAACTCTTGGAATAAAGAATAAAATGTCATATTGTAGTAAAAATCAAACATCAATAAGATTTCTAACCACAATACACATTAAAAAAAAATAATAATAATAATAAGCTATATTATAATGGATGTAACCAATAGTAAATAATTTTATTAGTGAGAAATTATTATTAATTAATTAATTCAAAGTTATACGGATAAACGAGAATAAATGGAATATAGACGGTGATTTAGTCATGTTTTAGAGAAGGTTTCAATTTTTAATTTAAGCTTACATTTAAATAGACATGATGTGTTTGTATAACCCCTATCAACTTAAAAAATAGACCAATATTGAATCTAATTTACAAATTATTTTAAAATAATAGTGACCGAATTAATCTAATATTTAAATATTAATATTGATTATAAATAACATTCATTACATTACTATCCATCACCAATACAGTTTAATAAGCTGTATAAAAAAATGTTTAGGGGAGGAGAGGCTTTAGAAACTATTAGAAAGAGCTGAACCCTAAAACTCCGCCAATGAAATGAAAACAAATTATTTAAAACTTTAAATTAAATACGGATTACGGACAGTAACAAATAAAATGTAAATGTGCAAAATATGTACAAATTTACATATAAATTAATACGCTTATATGATGAGAGATTTTTAAATATATAAGTGATAATTTAAGATATAAAGTTTAGTCAATCGGTTACAAATTTAAATTTGTCCTTAATGACAATGCCGCCAAGGTAATTTGAACCATCATAAACAAAATATAAACACAAATATAAATATAGCTTTCTCTACAGATTTTTATGTAATGTATTATTTTTTATACTACTATAATTTGACAGTGTCTCATACAATTATTTTTAACTGTTGACCAGTGAAATTCAATTAGATTAAATAATCGGATGATGTTACTGTTAAGTGACATGCCTCAACTAATATGGCATTTATATTATGAAAATGAACAAATTAGAGTTTTTCTTATTGAAACGATTACTGTACAACACCTGTACGTTACTTTAAAATGTCATTTATAACATGAATTATTATTATTATAATTATATAAATATAACTAATCTCATATTAAGTAATAATTAAACATAACTGAAACTATTTAGGCTCTATAGGAATTTGATTCAGAGATGGTCCTGTCAACGTATTTTTAAAATTGATTCGTTTTAGAGAAAACATGAAACCTTTCAGAATTAAAGGTGTAAACAGAATTTGAATATACATAAATTGTACTCACTTTTAATTTTGACTGTACCATGCCGATGTAACGATATATCATTGCTAAATTTAAAGGACCAAAGTCACAGAAAAAAGGTTCGTAAACAAAATGTTTGTCCACGCTCAAATAGTATACGCTATTAGGGTCATCTAAAGATTCTTTCCAATCCTTAAGAGTCTGAAGTGATCTTGGATCGTCTTGACTAGATAACACCATGAAATATAGCCGATCTGTGTATAAAACAATTATTTAAAATTATTCAAAATAAAACATGAGATTATAGATTTCAAACTTACCTTTTACAAACTCTGACAGTTCGACTACTTCTAGAACATTGGCCATGTCGCTGGCCATCATACTGTGAATGTCTTCACTCATTTTTTTTCTTTGAATTTGACAAAAAACTACAATAATCGTGGCTAGCACATGAACACTGAAGATGTGTGTGCAATGCAACACTTGATATCTGCAACAAAGACATTGACTAGATACTACAAACACATTGACAGCCCACACACGGGTAAAGAATTTTGATTTGAACACCTACACCAATTTCATACTCAGTGCGTTTATCCGCACGCCTACTCACATTGTAGTAAACTAGGTGTGTTTTAGCTATTGAATAATTGTTTTAATTCCTCTCAATTTACAGTTGAAAAATTCCAACTAAACAGAACACGGTAATAATAATAATAATAATCATCAAACGAGTGCGAAAAGACGGACATTTCGGTGTTACAGGTGTAAATATTAACGTAATAATAATAATAATAATAATATTGAAAAACAATGATTACTTGTAATTTTTCACACGGATGTTTCTATGTAAATTACGAACGTTTTCATACTACTCGAGTGCGACGAATTTGTAGACGATTTGGTCGAAAATGATCGCTGAACGTTGGAAAAAACTAATAAAAACACTTCGTTATAATTATTTTACAAGTAGAGAATTATATAATAGCTCGTTACTGTCGGTGTATTCATAATAATATGTCGTACACTCGTACGATATATTTTATGTGTGGTTATTTACGAAAAAAAAAAAAAACGTGATATAGCCGATATAGGCGGTTGTAAAAAATGTTTGATAACGCCGCCGCGTTATCGGTGCAGATAAGACAACACGAATATTCTTCTTAACGCTCCAGGAACACGCGGGCGTCGATTTACCGCGCAAAAATAAATCTACCGCGCGTTTTAAATTCGAATTAATCGCGTCGACGAACGAGCGTTTATCTAACCCAACGGTACCGACGACGTTCACGATAAACGCCGCCACGTTTATTACAGTCTCTGCTTTTGTTTTGCGTTTACTACGTTTCAACCGGACCGACAACGTCGCGGCAGATGAGAATAATATTATTTTGTTTTTCCGTTACCGAATGTTTTTCATTGATAATGAACGAACCACAAAAAAATCAATAGAAACGCGATCCTTTGAAATAGCGCAGGGCGTGCATTCGATCTGACTTTCGAAAGTGTCGTCGGAATGGGTTTCGGACCGAGCGAAATCTTTCGCTGACGACGACGCGTTGATACGCAAACGACGAACGGAACGGATATAATAAAATATAATAATCTATACTATGTATAATAGAATAATACATTTTTCAGTAGATACGAGTCAGTGTGACACGTCCAAATCGTCGTGGTTTTAATTTTGAAAATTTAAAACAGTACATGGTGTGCCATCGTTTTACTTTTAATATCGGTTTTAATTTTAATGTCTATTTAAAATTGTTACAAATACCAAACTCAAACGATCGAATCACATATTTTTTTTGACATTTAATAATGGTATTTATTATATAATATAATACTTACCAAATTGATAGATTATCACCCGCACTAAATGTATAAGAATATTTATCTATAGTCGTTAATTTTGTTTTAGATTTCAACGTTCCTCAGGAATTACAATGATTCAAATCCAGAGCTCATCTGGTAATGCTAAAAAATGAAACATGATGTTTAAAACCATTTTTGGAAGAATCAGTGGTCGGATCGATTTGTCGTTATGGTAAGTAATTTTATTTCACTAATAACAATTTAATGATTAATTAATTCTTGAGTTAAAAGTGTTTACAATTGTATTTTACAATGATAGAATAGTAGAATCAATTACTTCATAAAAATACAATTATTGAACAATTTTAGGTTCTTAGCCCAGTAATAAGAAACAGTCATTTTGAAATAAAAATAGGTAGGTGACTTATTGGTACATTTACAGTAACATTTAAGTGGACATTTAGAGTCAACAAATAACACCTTAATAAATTGATATTTATTCTTAAAATTGATGAAAGGATCTATTTGGATTAAAAAAAAAAAAAACTATTAATCTAAAAAAGTCTTATTAAGCATCACACTGCAGTGGATATCCTAAAGAATGATTTAATACGTAGATGATTATTAAACGACTGCTATTTTATAAGCCGACAACACCGCTTTAATACATCAACTATTGTAATAATTTCAACATTAGGACAACATTGTCAAATCCATGAGGTAAAGCTCAAATCTTAATTTCAAAATAATTTTAAAACGTTTTATTTTATTTTATTCGATCGTTCTACAATATTTTAATTTTGATAAATTGCTTTTTTTTGCACCGGTTATATATACTTGTGACTATTAATTAAAATATTTGGTTAAGTCTATCTAAATTTTGAGTTCCAATCGCTTTGTAAATGCAAACAGAAAAATTGTTCAGGGATTCACTTGGTTTAAATACAATTTAAACAACATTTAATAGAGAAATAGTATAACTGATAATAATTTTAATAATTATTAATGGATATTAAGTTAATGATTTTAATAGTACTACTTTTAACCTATAAGTATAATAAAACAAAAATAACACCTTAATAAATTGATATTTATTCTTAAAATTATTTCAATTGAAAGGATCTATTTGGATTAAAAAAAAAAAAACTATTAATCTAAAAAAGTCTTATTAAGCATCACACTGCAGTGGATATCCTAAAGAATGATTTAATACGTAGATGATTATTAAACGACTGCTATTTTATAAGCCGACAACTCCGCTTTAATACATCAACTATTGTAATAATTTCAACATTAGGACAACATTATCAAATCCACGAGGTAAAGCTCAAATCTTAATTTCAAAATAATTTTAAAACGTTTTATTTTATTTTATTCGATCGTTCGACAATATTTTAATTATGATAAATTGCTTTTTTTTGCACCGGTTATATATACTTGTAACTATTAATTAAAATATTTGGTTAAGTCTATCTAAATTTTGAGTTCCAATCGCTTTGTAAATGCAAACAGAAAAATTGTTCAGGGATTCACTTGGTTTAAATACAATTTAAACAACATTTAATAGAGGAATAGTATAACTGATAATAATTTTAATAATTATTAATGGATATTAAGTTAATGATTTTAATAGTACTACTTTTAACCTATAAGTATAATAAAACAGTTGAAGTAATTTGAAGTGAAAAGAAATTGTAACTACCTATATTAGTGTTTTAAACATTTTTTTTCCAAATTGAAATTAATGTTAAACATAACCGACTGTGAGAAAAATTGAAAGAGTCGTTATTTTCTTATGAAATTGTAATTTAAAAAATCTATTTTTTATTTAAAACAATTTTGTTGGCTTTACATTTTTACACATAAAGTATGAGTAATGAGCCCTGTAAAAACGTGTAACGTTACAATTATTAGCCGTTAATCTGAACATAAATAATAAAATCGAAATAATTATGTTTATGTAGTAATTTAGTTGGGCGTCTCTAGGTACTTAAATGTAACATTCTGATTATTTCGATGCCAAAGCTTTAGGCGAAATCTTTGAAAGTTTAAGTTCAAGCGAGTTGGTTTATGTATATTGTTTTGTAACTTTTGTGACTTCAGTCCATAATTTGTTAACGCATACAACGTCGTTGATGAGAAATTATTTCAAGTTTAATCTACCCATGCCGTTTAGCAGATAATAATATAATATATTGTTAGGTATAACGATATTATGTGTCGTACAACTCGCATAAAAAAAAAAATTTGCGAACAAAAACAAATATTGTTATAGAGATATAAATCACAGGAGTTTTTGAAACCTAAATCACACCGTTTATTATTGTTTATGTTCGTGTACGTTGTTGACGTTTAAAATGTACCTACTCTGATGGTTAATCGTATTCAGCATAGATATAAAAATCAATTTCAAAAGACAATTATTATTGATCGTTCTTGTCGGCTCATCAATGACTTATTCAGACTTTTTGTTTTATAATTAATACATTGTACATATAAAGACGATAACGATTAAACGTTTACAGTTTCCACGAATCTACGGTAAAAAAATTAAGCGCGTGTTTTAGTAACCACGAATACTCGAAAAAAAAAAAAAAAACAATAGTTGACAAATTATACACGGTAACTACGTAACTGATTAAATCAAAACAATATACCTATCCGACACTTCAACTCATAAAGCAAAACATTTTAACAAATCTATAAGGTAGGTAGGTACATATAAGTTAAAAAAAAAAACAACACTTTATTCCGATATTAAATCATACTATTACGTAAGTACTAATCGAAAACCATATGCGCGCCCAAATTTACCATACCACACGGTTTCGTAATGTGTTTGTGTGTTTCAGGAAGACCGAACAGTAGATACAAAAAATCGAACATGGATTTTTCTCAAAATGTAAATCACAACTGTGCGCACTCGCGACCAAAGAAATGTGATTTCAATAGTTCGTGTACCGAGGCGCCGAAAGCCTGCCCAGTACAAACGTCGAAAAGAAACGATAACGCGAAGGACTGTTGCAACGCGGACGTTGCGGACGACGACCAATTGAGATGTGAAATAGAGGAGCTGCGTATTCAATTGGAAAACCTTGAAGAGAAAATTGAACTTTCGGCGCAGAATCATAATAACTGTCACGACGAACTGTTAAGAGACTATTGTGAATTATCACAGGAATACGAACGAACGTCTGATGGAATAGTAAAAGTACGGACAGAGAACGAGTGTTCGCAAAACGCCATCAATTCTAAAACGACGACGAAAAACGATATAACGAACGAGATCGAACAGATAAAACTTTGGTTGTGTCAATACGAAGAATGCAACAATAACCTTAAAATTAAAATCCAAAAAACACAGGTAATTATATTATGTATTTGATTTACTACTAGAAATATTTCCCTCTGTGCCCTATAGAGTTATTGTTTATCATTAATATTTTTCTATTGAAAACATAGTTATACCGAATAATACAAATACTTACCAACTTTTAAAAATAATTTAATTGTATATACTTAAATATTAACGAAATAGGTATTTGGCAATTATTATCAACAATAATATAAAAATAATAATTTAATTGAATTTAAAGGGAAAGAAAAATAATTATTTACCGCAATATTTTAATGCGATTTAAAGCGATTAATAATCGGTCAATTTTAGGTTCATAACTAAACAGGCGTTCCGATTTTTTATCTTTGTCATAACACCGTGTAAACCATGTGAAATGTATTTACTCACCGTGTATATATTTTTTGTTTAGTTTATTTTCTTTATTTCTTACAATTGCGCATAATATAAATTGAAATAAAAATAGAGAAAATATATATCTACTCCCTTAAATAGAGGGTTAAATAAAAGAATTGTATGTATGAACTAAAAATAAAATAATTATAAATAAATTTATATCAGTCGATTTATCAATATGGGTCATTATAATGGGGTAGACTAGGTGATGG
>OX402540.1:5573008-5738050 GCA_948098885.1 Drepanosiphum platanoidis
CGCCGAAGGTCACGCACGTTGTAATAATTGATAATATTTCACAACTCAACTCTATGTAACATCCGGGGGTCGGCGTTCGTGTAGAACGCCTGCGTTGGACCACTACTCCCTCCCCCCGAGTACCTGCAACGGGGCGGGGCCCTAAGCCCCCCCCGGTAGGGACTCACACACGCTCGTTACACCTCACCAAAAACCAAAAAAAAAAAATGACCCCGCCAAAAAATTTTTGCCATTTTTTTCCACGAAAATGTATTCGGTTTTTTTTCTCGGCCTCCTCGTCCGCGTCCCGTTCCGCCGAGACACGTACCACTATTATTATTATTATTCTCGTTCCCGCGGCCGCCCCGCGAAGCGATTTCTCACGGCCCGCACGAACGCGGTCGATTTTTCCGTTTCATTTTCGTTATATAATAAACATAATAATATATTATGTATGTTTTTGTAGAAATAAAATCTAATCCGATCGTCTCTATACCGGTGGTCGTTTTCAACCCTGCGCGGCGTCGCGGCTCCTAGGGCCGCCGTCGTCGTCGGTTATTATCAAGGGAGCCCCGCGCGTTCGCAGTAGAAACTAAAAATAAAATTTTACATAAATGACAGAAGATTTCGACCATTTTTGGGCAATCAATAGGCGTTTGAAATAATATTTTAGATTGTTATAATAATATTACGAGAAAGACTGTATTTTTTTTGTCCATAACGATTATAAAAAATGTTTACTATTATTTATTATTACATGTTTATCATTATATAAAGTCGAATTAAAATGATTATAAATAATGTAAATTTGTTTATTTTAAATGTTCGTATGGGAGCCGTATATTTCATTTCAATATCGAAAGGAGCCGTGGACCCAAAAAGGTTGACAACCACTGGTCTACACACCATAATATAATCATAGAGTCAGTTCAATCTATAAAATTATTATTATTATCCGGTCGAAAAGTTAACTGATAAACTGCAGGCACGGAAATCGCATACATTTACTACTCTAATTGAATTTTTTCCAGTAAAATTTGTATTTTTATACTCACATTTCCATGTAAAATAATCATAATGATGAAAAAAAATATCGCCCGCGCGATTAAAAAGGTTGCGACCGGTCGAAAATACTCGCGTGAAAATCGACGCTGTTGTGCAAGTTTTTGTTCACGAGAAGCGGCACAACACGTCAAATCTATCCAAACGTTTAAAGAAACATTCGAAACAATGTCACGAATAATGTGACGACTGTGAATACATTAATGTACGGGCGGCGGCCGAGTATGGCAAATCAAATAATATAAAGGATCCGACTTCGGATTATCAATTAAACATTTTATTCCAACACATTCTACTCGATATAATAAAAATTATTATTTTTACATGTTTCGAATGACTGATTTTCAAAATAATAAAAGGGCTAACAAGTATGTATTATTGCAAACATATATTTTGTTCCGTTGTACTATCGCATTACATGTTTTATTAGTTATAAGTGTTAGAAACTTATAACTAATTTGTGAAATGTATAAAAACATTTTAAAAGAAAAAAACCTAAAAATAATCACAATATCACTGCGATTAATAATATAATAACATAATCCTCTACATTATTATAGACATGGTACGAGTGGTAAGACACAATTGGAAAGAAGAGGGAGGACAAAAAAGTTCGTCTGAAGGATAACAGTGAAACGCAGTTCCGAGTACGTACGCACGTAGTCCTATTGTACGAATATACAGGTAAACTTGTGTGTTTTTTAAAAAGTTATGTTGTATATAATATGTATTTCAATTTTCAAGTCACTGTCGAAAGAAAAGTTATACGATATAATATATATATATCACGATTTTTTTATCGTTATAATATAATATATTATATCATTGTTGGTTTTATTCCTTTTAAATTACAACACGATGTATTTCAATTTGATATTCTAAAGCGAAGTACTCTCAAAAGTCGTACTATATTCGTAGTAGTAATAATAATTAGTTAAAAATATTTCAAGTCTCGCACCACTATTTTTCGGGGCATCTTCTTTGAGTTTCCTCTCATTGATTTACTATTCTTATTGTATTTTCTTATGAATCCTTTCCGTTAGTAAGTAATCTCGCGACGCCATAATATTATTTTCCCATAAATATCCAACAACACTCGTCGATAAAAGTCACGTTTGCGCTACGTTATTAATAGCGTGATTATTATTAATTATTATACAGTAGAAATTCGAAATTGTAACTCCTACACTACTAAAATATAGTACACGTCGTCGTATAGTTTTCCTATTTATTTATCTATTTGAATTGATATTTTTATCAAATTATCTACAATGTAACTCTCTTAACCACCATCACAAGCGTTGCGCACAAAAGAGGTAGCTGATATTCTATTGTAAACATTTTGATAATATTTAAAAACTTTTTATTTACGTTTTACATAAAAAAAAAAAAAAAACACAGTACTCATTCTAATGAGTGTACCATAATACAATCGCTGTTATAACGACGTTACTATACCCACTAAATCACTGCGACTCGATAAATTTATTATTTGTACTGATAACAAAATGACACGAAATCGTATTATAATAATAATATTATTTCTGACGGGCCAGAGCCATTCGTTTCAACGTCGTGGTCGGCCCGACGAATTCACCGAGTTAGTAGTCATAATCATAACCCGAGTAGGATAAAAGGAAAATGTCTCGAATCCATCATGCAACCGACGACGTCGGTCAAAATTTGTTGACCCGAACGGCCTACGCGTGAATTTGCCGCCGAGAACGGTAATAACGCGAGTACTCGTGCGTGACTATTAGTACAACAACAACAAGGTTGTTTTTTTTTTTTTTTCATTACGACCCGCGCCACTCGAATAACGATCGGCACCAGACGACGACGGCCCGGTGTCGGCCGTTGAGATTGACCGATTCGTCGTCGCCGCCGCCGCCGTGTCGTATACACGACTTTGAACGGTTTAATATTATCACCGCTAGTTTTCGACAAAATTGATATTTGTTCGGTCTAGTTTCTACTTGGCAGAACAATAATAATGATTGTAAACACATCTGCGCGTACATTGCTACGTCGAAATCTTTTTCCATTGTGCCCCGGCCCCATCTAGTCGTTTTCCACCGCGATTATTATCGTGCGAACAAAAGTCGCTAGTGGAAACGTTGAAAACGAGAGGTCGCTGGAAACCGTAAAAACACAAAAACAAAAATAATAACCGCGCGTCACTTTTACCGGGCAAATTATTTCTCTTCGCGTACTGTGCGCGCACAGCCTCGGGCCGTCGTCGCGGCGGCGGCGGCGGCGCGCATTCTAGCGTCTGCCGCCGCCGCCGCCGTTGGTCAAAGATTATTAAGGTTATTATCTACCGACGGCGGAGGGTAGCGCAGACGTAGTGGGTCGCGCGTGTTCAAGGATAATACCTCCGCCGCCGCCGCCGCCGCAATGCGACCGCGTGTTCGCCCGCGACCCGACTAGAGTTAACAATACGGGTGTGCGCGCGCATACGCCGCACCGTCTTTCGCGGGGTGTACGGTGGCGGCGAGCGTACGTTTTTCTCTCTCACTCGACCGTATTTACAGCACGTATACCTCTCGACAATAATATACCGCGTCGCCGCCGCCGCCGCCGCCGCCGCCGTCGTCACGTAGACAGAAGACGGAGGGAACGAGTTTTTTTTTCTCATTTTCTTCGGTGATTTTCGGGGTGGACACGGGGGCTGTCGTGAATAGGACCCTTGTACGTACCTATATATTATATCAGCGGTTCCCAATTTTTTACCACCGCGGAACCCTTAAGAAATATTTTGTGTTTCGCGGAACCCCGATGTCTTTAATTCCAACTCGACCCCGATTTTTCTAAAAAAAAAAAAAAGAGAAAAACCAATACTCCGAAAAACGTTTTAACGATATCGATAATATCGATTATTATTTACTAAAATTAGTTCGTTTTTACGTCATTAACGTCTATAGGTACTATATAATATGAGTGTTATGATTTTTTATTTTGTTCAGTTTCAAGTACAACAAATACATTATAACGATATTGTACTAGTGACTGACTATTATTTAGGTGAACTTTTTTAAATAATACGAATAATCCAAGTATAATATAAAATAATTTTCCAAATAATCACATACATTTGGCGGAACCCTTGAGATTGCCCCGTGAGAACCTTAGGGTTCCGCGGAACACACTTTGGGAAACGCTGCTATATATAATATGTGTGTGTGTGTTGAAAAACAGATGTGAATACGCGATGAAAAAAATTGAAAAAATGGACCGCGACTGGAAAATTGTAATACGTAAATCACAACATTCGATGGTATCGTTTGTTTTTGCGTATCTTCGGAAACACGATTTTGTCGCGATCATATAACGACCGACGGAATTTCGTCATGACAATCGGTGAGAAATTTGTAAAAATACGTGTTTTTTATATCACATCGAATACCTTCGAATTAAACGGTCTAGCCACAGAGTATGTACGCACTACTCTAGTATGTATAATGTATATACTGCAGCGGTTCTCAAACTGTGCTCCGCGGAGCCCTAAGGCATATTTGAATTAAAATTATTAAATTAATTATATTCAATATTATTTGGACAGTACCAATATGTATTTTATTTCAAACGTTTAAACTATTTATAAATTCACTTATTATATTATTTTGTGTCGTAGTCGAAATGAGATCAGATAAAAGTCGGGTTGTACGATCATTTGACATATTATTGTACGATAATATTTTATAGTTAATTTTCTAAATAAAAAGCAATAATCATTTACAATTGACATCGTTTTTTATGAATTATTGTCGTCTCGAATAGACGTTTCTGCAGATTTTTGGGCTCCGTAATTTTTTTTGAGGAACATGAGGGCTCCGCGAACAAAAAAGTTTGAGAACCGCTGGTTTATAGTATCTCTATATGTACGTATATACATATCTCCGCCTATGTTCTTACGATACAAAGTTTTGTTACAGATTGTAAAATGGCCGCGATCGAACACACACGGCCAATTATTATTATGATTCGACTGCGAGTTACCGCTCAGCGTACCACGATAATTATAGCCGCGCGCGATTCGGCCAATCAGAAGACGGACACGTGACTGCGAATCCGTTCGTACTCGACGTACGTTACCGCGGTACACGGGCTACCTGAAAGTCGAACGACCGCGATTTAGTCTTCCACGACCGCGTCCGGAGCGTCCGACAGCGTCTCGGCAGTATCGCGTTGCCGTCGTCGTCGTCGTCATCGTCGTCGCCGCCGCGTTTTCCGATTTTTTCATCAAACCCGCCGCGGTGGTTTGAATTCAATCGCGAGTGCGAGTGTATCGACCGGAGATGGTGTGCGAAAACGCGACGGAAAGAAAATCGTTCGCGGTTGTGCACGCGGAGACGGCGGAGAAAATTCCGACGGAGAATACAAAATGGCCGACATCGCCGGTGAGTACCCGTTTGTAATAATTTCACATCTTTCGTCGCGTCCAACTATTTTTGTTTCCGATATAATATATTCTAGCAAAAATCGCGCTATAGGTATGCCGCCGCCGCCGTCGCGTATTGTGTAATAAAATGTAAAAGTGATACGTTAGTATGATTTTCGGTTTGGCGCGGGTCTGGGTTTTCCGAGTAAAAGCACAGGCCGTCCAGGCGGTACCGCGCCGCTGATAATTATAGCCGCGCGCGATTCGGCCAATCAGAAGACGGACACGTGACTGCGAATCCGTTCGTACTCGACGTACGTTACCGCGGTACACGGGCGACCTGAAAGTCGAACGACCGCGATTTAGTCTTCCACGACCGCGTCCGGAGCGTCCGACAGCGTCGCGGCAGTATCGCGTTGCCGTCGTCGTCGTCGTCATCGTCGTCGCCGCGTTTTCCGATTTTTTTATCAAACCCGCTGCGGTGGTTTGAATTCAATCGCGAGTGCGAGTGATCTCCGTCAATCGTGCGACGAGCGAGTGTATCGACCGGAGATGGTGTGCGAAAACGCGACGGAAAGAAAATCGTTCGCGGTTGTGCATGCGGAGACGGCGGAGAAAATTCCGACGGAGAATACAAAATGGCCGACATCGCCGGTGAGTACCCGTTTGTAATAATTTCACATCTTTCGTCGCGTCCAACTATTTTTGTTTCCGATATATATTCTAGCAAAAATCGCGCTATAGGTATGCCGCCGCCGCCGTCGCGTATTGTGTAATAAAATGTAAAAGTGATACGATAGTATGATTTTCGGTTTGGCGCGGGTCTGGGGTTTCCGAGTAAAAGCACAGGCCGTCCAGGCGGTTCCGCGCCGCTGATAATTATAGCCGCGCGCGATTCGGCCAATCAGAAGACGGACACGTGACTGCGAATCCGTTCGTACTCGACGTACGTTACCGCGGTACACGGGCTACCTGAAAGTCGAACGACCGCGATTTAGTCTTCCACGACCGCGTCCGGAGCGTCCGACAGCGTCTCGGCAGTATCGCGTTGCCGTCGTCGTCGTCGTCATCGTCGTCGCCGCGTTTTCCGATTTTTTCATCAAACCCGCCGCGGTGGTTTGAATTCAATCGCGAGTGCGAGTGATCTCCGTCAATCGTGCGACGAGCGAGTGTATCGACCGGAGATGGTGTGCGAAAACGCGACGGAAAGAAAATCGTTCGCGGTTGTGCATGCGGAGACGGCGGAGAAAATTCCGACGGAGAATACAAAATGGCCGACATCGCCGGTGAGTACCCGTTTGTAATAATTTCACATCTTTCGTCGCGTCCAACTATTTTTGTTTCCGATATATATTCTAGCAAAAATCGCGCTATAGGTATGCCGCCGCCGCCGTCGCGTATTGTGTAATAAAATGTAAAAGTGATACGATAGTATGATTTTCGGTTTGGCGCGGGTCTGGGGTTTCCGAGTAAAAGCACAGGCCGTCCAGGCGGTTCCGCGCCGCTGATAATTATAGCCGCGCGCGATTCGGCCAATCAGAAGACGGACACGTGACTGCGAATCCGTTCGTACTCGACGTACGTTACCGCGGTACACGGGCTACCTGAAAGTCGAACGACCGCGATTTAGTCTTCCACGACCGCGTCCGGAGCGTCCGACAGCGTCTCGGCAGTATCGCGTTGCCGTCGTCGTCGTCGTCATCGTCGTCGCCGCGTTTTCCGATTTTTTCATCAAACCCGCCGCGGTGGTTTGAATTCAATCGCGAGTGCGAGTGATCTCCGTCAATCGTGCGACGAGCGAGTGTATCGACCGGAGATGGTGTGCGAAAACGCGACGGAAAGAAAATCGTTCGCGGTTGTGCATGCGGAGACGGCGCAGAAAATTCCGACGGAGAATACAAAATGGCCGACATCGCCGGTGAGTACCCGTTTGTAATAATTTCACATCTTTCGTCGCGTCCAACTATTTTTGTTTCCGATATAATATATTCTAGCAAAAATCGCACTATAGGTATGCCGCCGCCGCCGTCGCGTATTGTGTAATAAAATGTAAAAGTGATACGATAGTATGATTTTCGGTTTGACGCGGGTCTGGGTTTTCCGAGTAAAAGCACAGGCCGTCCAGGCGGTACCGCGCCGCCCCCGTTAGTGGGTCCGGTTACATAACAACTCGAAACGGTTCGACTACTATATACTACTACTTATCGGCCGCTATTATTATTTTTGGTATAATTATGCCTTTTCTCTCGGAAATTCGATAGTGACAATAAAATATTAAAACGTCGCGAACCATATAATATGCGCATTTACGCATTATTAATTATTATTATTATTATTTTTATATACATTTATTATAAGACCGAAATGAAAATTATATCCCCTATTTCGTATACTATTACTTCGTTCTCATAGCAAACTATTGCGCAAAAAGTGTTTGCACAGGTCAGCTAGTACATAATATTATGTATAATATATCATAATTCATAATATTATAATATATTCTTTGCAAGTCTTATGGGAAACTTTAAATAACTATTGGATTTGTAGGTCAGGTAATTTTTTCGGATATTTCGTTGGGAAATTAAAATTTGTAGAAAAAACATTCTATAGAAAACAATTAAGTTATAAAGTTGTGGAATAAAAAGAGGTTTGAATTTTTTCATTATTATTGCGTTATTATTCCAGTAATTATTCGATTTCTTTTATGAATATATTATGTATATAACTGTATAAATAAGTCTGCTCAATACAAATGTTTTATTTATATTCAAAAAGTATTATTTATTTTTTTTTAAATTAATTAAATTGATTATAGCTCTAGAAAGGCATTAAATTATAATATAGAGTGTAATGTTGAAAAGTATAGCTTAAAAAAAAATTCCAATGGTGGATTTTGCACAATTTCTGAAAGGAGGGTAAAGGATTTGGAAAAAAGCTATGTATCAGAGATAGATAAAATTATATTCAGTTCAGATTGAACTTTTACTTTTTTTATCGGATGAAATACTATTAAATCTTAAATGAAAAATTGCAATTTGGTATCTGAAATGAAAAAATGAAAATTAAAATCGGCGTTGGAGGGTGGGGGGTCCAGACCCCATGGACTATCATTACATAGATTACGTCATGTAATTACATTCGCAGCTTCGTTTTGAACTTGTAGGGTAAAAAAATGTCATATAAAATTATTTTTTAAATCTGTTTCCAAAATATTTTCAATTTCTTTTATGATTAGTACAGCTTCGAGGCCGTTTTATTATTTTAAACACCGAGTTTTATTTTTACACGCCTATATGTAATGATATTTTACTCTTTATTATAACATGCGTATAATCACAGAGCATTATTATTACTATTTTATTTTTTTTTAACACGAAACGACATTTTAGCGAAACGATAAAATTGCATTTTATCCTGTAACATCAGACGAAATATGGGCTTCTTGACGATCCAGAGGCTTAACTTTAAGGACCTCAGTTACAAAATGTCAATAGGTGTCCTGCATGTATCTACACCTGGCACCGCGCCCGTGCGCACGTCTATTATGTGCGTGTGCGTGCTACGCTCACTGGAATTCTCACGGTTCCGTGGGTATTTTCGTTTTTATGTCGCTCTATATTTTTTTATTTTTTTTTTCACAAACACCACTCGTACGTGCTCCACCCTCCGCGCGCTTTCGCCCGGGAATCACGGTCGCCGCGAAATATCCTTTCCGTCTTGTACACCACCTCCGCCCGAGATATTCGATAAAAGTGCGTTTTTCGAACAGAAGACTGCTGTCACACGACGCGCGCCACTGCTACTTTCTAATAAATTATTATTTCCACTTTATAGTAGTAGCATTGTAGCACAATTCACGATAAAATACGATGTAAAAATAATTTTAATTATTTTTATATGAGCTCGGTTAAAAAAAAAATTCAAGTGGTAAAAACGATGAATATTATATTTTAATGGAAATTATAAATAGAAATTATGTAATATTGTGTTGGGCCTCGTAAATATTAAAAAGTCTTACAACTCACAAATCCTGCAGGTAGGCTCAGATTTATACGACTTTTCCACTCTAAAAACGTACCATTGTGTTTGCGTCTTATTGTCACGGTTACCATGTATTATTATTTTCTTTATAATTTTCTACGTTATTTCATACTAATTTCCAACAATAATTGGACGGGGCTGCGTATGATATCGAATTTTGAATATCGTACGCTATTAATAATAATTCTAGTAGGCAATTTCAAAATAATAAAATAGGAATAAAGTTTGCATTTTCAGCTTGCACTCTCGGTTCAAGATTACTCCGCCGTGTCTGACGTTTATAGTATTATTTGTGCAGTATAACGTAATAAGACGTATTATTCCGGTTTACTTCCACCTGATATAAAACGCGACGCAAGTGTGAACGCTGTGTGATATTTTCCACGTACACGGTACACACGCACGGTAATATTATTGCATTATTATTACTATTATTGCCGTGCGATTAGATTATTATTACTGTGATACGATGTAAATCGGTTTACTGTCGTGTTCGCGTTTTTATGTGCACACGTGACGCATCACACTGTGCAGTACCTATAGGTATCTTCGCGTTTCGGGGAAAATTGTTCGATATTAGCTGTGAACCGCGTCAGTTACGAAAACTGAATTCGAGTTTCTGTTACGTTATTCTTCGAGCTCGTGTAGGTGTAACAATTTACTTTTGAAACTAATTAAAACCCCTACCGGTTACCGTAGACTTTGTGTCGACGGAAATGATACATCGCCCAAAAGCCCATGTGGTCACACTACTCATTAGCCGGGGTCTAGAAACGCTCAGTTTAATTTCAAATAGTGTAATTATATATATACACACTCATACATATATATATATATATATATATATATGAGTATATGTACAATACGTAACGTATCACAATGGTCGTAAATTACATAAGTGTTCAGGAATAAAAGCGATCCTTCAGATCAATTATTTTTCGCTGGAAACGGAATGCTACGAAACCAAACGTACCTACTCGTATAATGTTTTACTTTTACATCGTATAATATATTATCATTTATATCGATTAACTTGAAGTTAATTAAAGTCAGAATAATATTTTATTTATTTATTTAATAATACTTTATCCTTTTTTTAAATTTTAAAACTAATAAAAACAAATATAATTTATGAAAGTATATATAGTTTGATCCCAAAGTGATAAAACTTGAAATGTTTATACGCGCTCTCGCTGCCACAATAATTATTATCGTACACGAGTATGGGTATGAGACTGCACGAGGAAATGAAAATATCTATTATACTGGTGTAAAAACCGAGTGGGTAATTTAAGCGAACGCTACGGGCACATGGCTGTAGAGAGACCCACATAAAGGAATTTTAATACTTTTCAATGTCCGTAGTTCACATTTATGTAAGAAATTTGTAAACAACCATCAACGCGTTCACAAAAACTTATCTGTTTAATATTAACATTAATATTAATATAGGTAGTAACAAAGGCGTGTGGTTTTCAATGGAAAATTGTAGGGGAGGTAATTTTTCTACATATCTATGTAGGAGGGGAGGGGTAGGAGGTTTAACGTTTCAACTTTAAAATCGATTATCAAATTAAAAGTAATACTACATATATTTTGTTAATTTACATCTAAAAAACAAAATCGAGTTTTTTGATTGGTCTTTTGTATTTATTGACTATTAACAGGTATGAGTGAGGTGGGTTCAAACTTCAAACAATTCTTTTACTGAGTAATAATACACCTACTTACGCTACTGATGACGTATTAGTACGTTTTTCGAGAAGTGTGAAGTCTCTAAACACGCATTTAATGTGTTTACCGTTTTTTTTCATCATATCTATTAAAATAGTGATGTTGAAAAGAAAAAAAAATAATAACAATAATAAAACGAATGAATGAAAATTAATGTTTATGTACACACAAACGACTCGTTGTGGCACACAGAAAGTTTTTTATAACATAGACCGTGGTTATATATACTGGCAAAATCCGGCAAAAATAACATTTTGTTTGTTCCGGAACAAAGTAGGTGAATAAACGTATTATTTGTTCGCTGGTTACGGAATAAAACGCGGCGTATAATAATTTCCCGGTAGGCGATTAGTATTCATTGCATTTCGTCGGGGTTTCTTAATGCTAATTGATACTCGGTAATCTGTTTAAGAGTCGAACGGATTACAACGTCGCGCGTCGCGCGCGATCTTCAAAGGCGATTGTGCACCGCCCGGTGACGTCGACGGTATACGTGCCACCCACCCATTATCGCTATTTCATTATTATTGTGTGCGAAACTTTTTTTCATTGTTATCGTTTGTTGCGCACGTCGTGCTCGTCATGCTTGGCTTAAAAATATAACCATAATATTATATCGTATTCGTACGAATCGTACGTATCCATATAAACTCTTTAGCCCAACAATAGTAATAGTACAGTAAGTTATAGTTGCAGCGGTCAATACGTTGCACGGTCGTATTGTCTACCTACTTATATACTTCGGTACAATAAAAGCAGCGATCGAATCGGCGGGGACAGGGGTCGTGTGCAGGAAAATTGAGATCCTCTCAATATATTTTTGATTTTATCCTCTCCCCATTATTATTTTTTGTGTTTTTGTTTTACCGAAGCGGCCAGCTTGACCGAAATAGTTGAACCATTTTGTCGATGAGTAATCATTTCTGTGACAAAAACGAATAATCCGAATAATTTCATCGTTTTAATTTCTTCTTCTTTTTTTCATAGTATTTTCAAGCTCATTGTTTTTAGTTTAGATTTTTTCCATTTGATAAAACGGTGCCAGAACGCACCGGTTGATAATAATTTTATCGCGGAAAAGATATTACAAAGAAAATTGGGACAATGAATAGTTTCGTCGTCTATTCAGTGGTTCTATCATATTTATATTGTTTAGGTATACCATCTGCAGTTGTATTTGTTTATCAGTGTTATTTATGCGTTTCTTTTGAATTTGATGTTATGTCGGTTTGTAACTTGTGAGTTGTTTCTCGTTGATATTGTTATTAAGTAGGTGGGTAGCTGCCGTTTTGTGTTATTGTACAAAACGCATGTTATACGTACAATGGCTGTCGAAAATAGATTAAATGGAATTTCTCACTACTTACAAAACCCTAGAGTTATTTAGATTACATTTTAAGAAATATTGGATTTTTTATAACACTGCAATATTTTTGTGCTTGTTTTAATTTCAATAATTACATTTTCTGTATAATTAATAATTATATAATATATATTATATTAGAGCAGTAGTCGGACATTACACAATTTGTGAGATGTAAATTGGAAATTACTAGTAACTTTTAAATAAAATATTACACGTGTGTAATCGATTAGATTTAATAGATAATCCTATTGGACGAGACTAAATTTCGTATTGGATTCGTATCACCTCCCAACCCCTCGACTAATATTTCTGGATCCGGCGGCGGCGGCGGCGGCGGCGGCGGCGGCGATAACAGGCAAACGAGGGAAGAATCGACGGCGTAAAAGAAAAAAAAAGAACGCGTTTACGAAATCCGAAAAATCGACGGGGAAAACGGGTGTAGCGTGTTAAATGGATCACCCACCCCCGCCGCGGCACCGCACCGGGTCGACGCCACCATCACCGACGCGCCGCGGCCGGAGTGGGTATGGGTGGCGGTGTAAAGCGCGCACACGCTCGAGTGTGTGTGTGTGCGTGCTTGCGTGCGTGCGTGCGAGTGTCGGAGCGCGGCGCGCGCATGCGCGTGTGCGCGAGTTTCCACACTCCGTCAAATGCACCGCGGGACTTTTTTCAGTCGTACTTTGGGCGCCGCGCGCGAACGTCACTCGTCGTCGCCGCCGCCGGACAGCGTGTCGCCGCCGCCGCGCCGTCGTCGTCGTCGTCGTCGTCGTCGCGAGTTCAGTCAGGGGACGGGGTCGTTTCGTTTTGTTTCCCACCAACCCTCCGTTCCGTCGGTTCCCGCGCGCGCTCGTTTTATCGCGATACACCTGCCGCCACGTGCGTGACGTAAGTATCATTACTAAAATATCGTTTATTACACGGCGATATTATAATATATCAATAACGCCGTCGCCGTCGCGCGTTTGTCGTTTTTCTCATTTTTTCGGGTTTTCCTCCTCCCCTGTCCGTCCCCGTCCCCAGCGGCGTCCGTCCTCCTCGCGACGGGGCTTCACCTCTCGCGGTTGGTAACCGCCGCCGCCGTCATCATGACGTGAACTCGCGACACGCGATCCTCGGCGACGACCACCGCGTTCGCGCGCCGCTTTCGTACCGCCGTCGCCGCCGCCGCCGCCGCCATCGTGGTGTTTACCGACGCCGCAGACGAAGACCGACCACACCGCGACCGCGTTTATACCGCATGGACGTCCGACCGCTACCGCAGTAGTGGTGGTCGTCCGCGGACCGCCGCAGCCCAGCCGCAGACGGCCATGTTCGTGGCCGCGTGGCTGTTGTTGGCCGCGGCCGCCGGCGTGGCCGTGGCCAGCGAGTATCCGGAACGCGAGTGCTGCGATCCCGTCAACTCACCGCCGGGACCCATGTCCGCGACGCCCAACTACGCCGCCGCCGCCGCAGCCGGCCACGAGACAGCCGCGACAACGTCACCTTCGACCAACACCGCCGTGGGCGGTCACAGAGGTACGTACCACTTATATTATCAACTGAGTCCCAATAAAACCTTTTAGAACGAATTGAGTCCCGGGTTATTTTATAAGTACATGCTATAATCGAGTCCACGTTTTAATACTGGAAATTAAGTTAAAAAAAAAAAAAAAAACTCACCGTTTATACAGACTCGGGACTGTAATAGAAATAACCGTTTGGCTATGGTTAAACATGTGTATTTTAAAAAAATTTCAACGAACGTTTATAAATTAAGAAAATAATAAATTTAATCTCTCAAGTCGGTAAAAACTCACGTGACACATAGTTTTTATACAGCCTACTCGTATAAAAATACAAACTACTATATTTTTCGCAAATTTCATTTTTTTTTTTTGTTTTTCAATTAAAAGTGTCTGTATTAACAGTAGTGATATTATTATACTTTACTTTTCCCGAATTTGGACTCGATTAGTGTATTTCTCGCTTCCCGATCGCGGACTCAATTGGTACAACTTTCGTTTTTACCGGGACTCAATTAGTGTTTATTATTTTTTTCTCGTTCAGAGACGGTACGTCAAATCGTGTGCACTAGAACTTAATATACACGGCTTTTACGATTAATAATACTACGCAGTCTTGACGTAGGACTTCACCCGCACAGGCAGCGCGCCGAAAATAGTTTTTGAATAGATAAATAATATGTCATATTATTATTTCGATTATATGCGCGCACGTAGACGTACGTACCGAGGACACCGGTATTTCGGATTTATGTCTAGCTCGATTGTCGGGTTAGCCGAGTGGTTTTCTTTTTTCTAACGCAATCATCATACACACGGGCCACCCTTAATATTTGTGAAATAAAACAATTCCTTCGGAAACATAATTTTTGTTTACAATATTTTATTGTCATTCGAATATAATATGCTCTCATTTTCAATCGTCTACATAAATATTATGAGAAAAAAAAAATAAAAAAATAACCAACTTACAAACGGATACAAAATATCATGTTCTGTTTATCGTATAAAATGCTTGCGATTTTTATCTTTAAATCTTGTGATAAAAAAAAATATGAATTTTTCTAATTTCAATTTTTTCGCGCGTCATTGAAATTCTACCGACGACGTTCGGCACGCGTGTCGTAGGTCCGCTACCCCGGCTATAGTTAAATATAATTTTCTTCATAACAGTATCATGTCCGTTTATTCCCTCGTTATTATTGCTACACGAGATAACGATTAGCCGAAAACGATTTATATAAATATAAGAATCGGTATTTTAGTTCTATGAATTCATTATACTCGGCGATAGTAAATCGTTATTGCCGTGCCCGATACTATAGTGTCCACAGTAATATCTATTTTGAAAATAACGTTCAATTTCCGAGAACGATACTATTATCCGTCACCGGGACGGCATTACATTATCTAAAAGTGAAAATTCGTTACCTAATTTATATTTAATTGTACTCAAACGTACCTACACACGGCAACGACGACGTGAACGTTTTTTTTTATTTATTTTTGGTTCTGCCAGTATTCTTAGGCCCTCCTCCCGTTAATAAGCCGTCTCAAGTACGCCACAATTTATTTTCAAAGAGTTTTATAATATTATTTTTTTTCCATAAAAGTAATTCGTCGTAATTATAATATTTACCCACCCTCGACGAGAAAGATTTAAGTTTTTAAATATACCGCCAATATTATAAACATACCCGTATCAAATGGAGAGTAAAATTAAGTTTCAGCGTTATTTTTAAGTTTCAGCGTTATTTTTTTCCCCTTCTTTTTCGTTCATTGTTGTGTGAGCTATACTACATTGAGATTCTTATAATATATAGCGTATATACGCTGCCGCCCGAGACCGGATACAACCGTCCGGTGTTCGTTAATTATATTTCCATCGGTAAGGTATGTGTGTATAGGAGGTATACTACGTATACATTACGACGATAATAATAATTGTTATAATTGCTTCTTCTTTTCTTTTTTTTCATCCCTCTCGCACAACCTATTGTGTTGAATAATATTATTGTACGTTTGCCGACCGTCGTCGTATTTATACCCTCGCGGCCGGCCACTCGCTCCTAGATTTCGGCCTCGCGAACACATTCGTATTACTCGGATCGAATTTCATAATAATATGTATTATGTACGTGCGCGGTAATAAATTATCACTATAATAATATTACGCGGGCTCTTGGTTTTTTTTTAAAAGAACGCGCGGTAGACATTTCACGATTTCATATTGTCCATTTATCTATTACAGTGGTTCCCAACCTTTTTTATTCTACGCCCTCCTTTGTATATTTTCGAAACTCTCGCCCCCCCCCACCTTCTATAACGTGAAAAAAATATCACTTTTTTGTGTATTTTACGAAGAAATTATAAAATATCCGGGATTAATTCAATTTTATTGATGATAATAATTATAATTTTTCATATTTTCCCTACATTTTAAAATAAAAATTGTATTTCGTAATAACTGCTTGCGCCCCTCCCCAGCAATGTGTACACGCCGCCCAGTTTGGGAACCAGTGATCTATTATATGCTCTTCTTTATCGAACCGTAGTTATTTTATACGTTAATGTATACGCTCGTGCGAACGACGTGGTCGACACAAAAAAAAAAAAACCGACAAACATCGTCGAATCGCGTCCGAATATACGTAATATCTCAACCCGTTTGTAAAACTGATGTGCATTACGCCCAGGTCGAAATATTATTCGATTCGTGTATTGTTGTGTATTATATTAGACCAGCGGCGGCGCCGCCGTACGTGCGCGCGCTCGACGAAAACGTACGAAAAAGTAAAAAATAAATAAATAAACCGTCGTAAAAACCTAGTCGAGGTTTTGAGCGTCGTCGTCGTCGTCGGGTCTTTCTTCCGTAGAAATTTAATAACCGCACGTGGTCGTCGTCGTGCCGCCTTTGGGTGGTGTGCACGAGGAGTAAAAAAAAAATAAAATAAAGCGAAATATTATAACAGCAGCTGAACCCTGCACGCAACTTTCCATTTAACCGTCACCGTCGTCGTAGTAGTAGCGTAGCGCGTAGCACACACATACGAATCGATATCTTAGAGGGCATGTAATATAATATTATGACGTCCGAAATTTTTTTTTATTTGTGGCCTAAATATACCGTTATAAAACGTTTTCCCTCGATATATTTTATTCAACGGAGTTTGATTGTAAATATTGCCCCTGCTCGAAAACCGAAAGAGGAAACCGGCGGCGTGGAGTATTTTTCACGGGAACAATGGGGCCACTGTTACGCGGGGTATATAATAATAATAATATGTCGTTGTTCACCTAACGTATCGTAATAATAATTCCGACTGTAGGTATATAATAACGTTAAGGTTAAGAGGTAGTTATAATATCTATATTTATTTTTTTTTCTAAATGTCAACTTAGATTAATATTTAATGACCTAGCAAACCCGTTAAGTATCCCTATTTTTTAACCACGAGACAAAGGACTTTGGCCAAAATTGAAGAAAACATTTTTTATTTGCTCAGTTTGGCCATTTCTTTTTTTTAAAATAATGTTTGCCGTTTTTTTTCCCCCCCCTCACAATAGCGTTTACGTATTTTCTCCACAATAGAATGCACACTGTAATTTATTTATTTGTATATAATATACGTATTAATTATTCCAACTGTCGGCGGCGGCGCTGCTTGTAATACTGCAGGTACCCGTAAAGACAATAATTATCCGACAATAAATATTGTAATAATGTTTTAAATGTTTTAAATGTTGATAAATTATTTATTAAATAATAGTCGCGGGCGCGTGCTGGCCCGCCGGGATACCGCGAAAATCCCGGGAGGCCCTTTTCGAAAATTAAAACACTCGGCGGGCCCTCTTCCGCCGAATTACCGGTACCGGTTGTGTTTCGGTTAAATCGATTATTTTGAACAATTTGAATAATTGGAGACGATTATTGAATAGAAAAAATTACGTAAAAGACGAATTTCGTCGTGGTAGGTTATTGACGAAACTGCCGGGCGCGCAAAAATGGAAAAATTATATAATTAATATTAATTTAAAATGTAGGCATTCATAGTAATAATTGACCGGTGACTTTAAAATAGACGGATTGCCTATACGGAGGTGGTGTTTTTATGCGAGTTTCTCGGCGTTGCTTGTATAATATTATTGCGAATCGCATTTGACAACCGACGACGACGGTGTCTTTATCGGCGTAATCGTTTAGACGACGCAGCGTCTCATTTAACAAATCGTTATTCAAAAGTAATAAACCAATACAACACTCGTGTTTCGAGTAGGTATTTCTGGAATTTCGCCATTTTTTTCTTAGTCCGTGAAAGAACAACGAATCTCTTCAAAAAGTTCTTTTACGGCGAGTTATTATCATAATAAATAATAATTATATGAACCGTAGCGCAGTTTATACATTTTCACTTGAAATATTAGTATTTATTCGATGGCGTATAGACTTGGCTAACAATACCGATTATAGTTATAATTATAATATATTTGTTGGATAATTATTCGACTTCGTTACAAGACGGTTATTATAGAAATGAGTTATGGCTATTTTATATACGAGTACGCTCTTACTTTTCGATTTCATTTTAACAGACATTTCCGTATCAAAAATTCGTAGAGAAGGTACATAAAACGCGATGAATAAAAAACGGTTTAAAAATAAGAAGCAACCTCCTAGTGTGACTTTATCGCTAAATCCGAAAATAGCTCATGTGCATTGTTTCATACGTTTACGTACAGGTATTCCATATCGGTTAAATGTTCATATATTAACGATAAATTAAATAAAAGACATTACATAAAAAATTACATAATTATTGATAAGTAGGACGGACAGAGTGTAAAAAATATTATGAAAACCGAGAATAGGAACAACAACTCATTAACGTACATATTATAATTGAATTTTAGTATGTCATAAGAATATACGCGAATGTAAATTATTTATAAAAGTAATTAGTATAAGTACTTTGATTAACATAATCAATTACGGATTTAACTATAATGGATGTAGAATTTTCCAATTAAATGCCATTAACTTTTTCTATAACATCCTTGATATTTAATTAGAATCTTAATTCCTTGTCTTCGCGGAGCTCCGAAATGATTAAAATACTGTTAACTTACTTTTGAGTTTATTACACGGGCCGCCGAAGCATCGCAAATCTTTTAAGTTTAATCAAACTTTTTGTCGATTTCTAAAACTTTATCATTTATTTTAAAAGCCATGCGCGCGCGAAGGTGAATATCAATTTTTTCGAGACGCATTTATTAATTTTTAATAGCCCCGGGGAAAATACTTTCTTTTCTTTTTTTTCGTAATATTAACGTTTAATCGATGTGTTTTCAAGATAAACGCGTATGCTTTTTTATTTCCACGTTTCATTTCGATCAGAGTTTTTTTTTCTTCCCCGGCACATTATTTTAAAAACCAAATTACAATTAACACGATTAAGGCGGTTCTTAGTGGCGATTTATTTAGGGGTTTATTTTCTACGGGTAACTTTCCGTTTATTATATCGACGTTGCCTGCCGGGCGAGTGTGTGCGAAGTAAATAAGCATTTAAGTCGGTATGCGGGTCTAAACGCTGCGGGGGTGAAATAAATTCTGGCGTTTAACCTCTTTTTAAAAAACCACACTCGAAACTCACCTTTCGCTCGTGTGTGTTGGTGGGCAATCGTAGTAATTTTTTTCTCTCCTTTCATTCACTCCGAAAAAGATCCACTCAGATTTTATAATATGATTTTACTTTTCCTCACTGAATCTGTCGCGGAAATATTTTCACCTCTGAATTCGCGTGATTTTCATAAGCAAATAATTTCTATAGTTTCAAATAAATAACGTAACGTCGCTTCGGGAGGAAAACGAGAGAAAATTCAAAACGAAAAAAAAAAAAAAAATCGATCGGCCAAGTGCATGTGGTATATAGTACTCGTTGACATTAATAACCGTTTTCAAAATATCCCATCGGATTACGCCGCACTGGTGTCGCTAAGAACCTCTTGGTTTTATAAAAACTATACGTTATTGCCTAGTAAAAACGTCCATTAATACAGCTGTCTTTAACCTACATAACCGCGCCAACAACCTCTATTATTTAAAATATTGATTAATAGTTTGTAGATACGTATATATGTATGGTTTTGCGTTATGCGTACTTTTGAAAATTATGACCGGATTTACAACCGACGACCGCGCGTCTTATTCGTTCGAGAGTTTCTGCAGTAAACCGTAAAATTCCAGCACACTGTGATGGTATTTTAAACAATATATAATTTAACGCGTACGACGACGAGTCGTACCAAATTAAACGCCTTTAAATTAAAAACGTATCGATGATACGTTCTTTTAAGTAGTCTCTGAATTGAAAATTATATTTTATTTTATTTATCGAAAACTATTGTTGAAAAATTAAAGTATTAAAACTTTGGCGAAAACAAAATAAAAAAATACGTTAAAATCAACCGTTTTCGACAAAATTCGAACTTATTATTTATGACTCTTATAGAAATGTAAATTCTCAATACATAAAATATCGTTCTTCTCTTTTAATCGGAAAAAAAAAAATGTACGCTAAATTTAATATTACGTTTTTTTAACCATTTTTTTTATACGTACGACAACAACGACAAAAATTATCCGATTTAAAAATGACAATATAAGCATTTAGTGAAATTTCAATCAGTTTTTCTCATAAAAGCGCGTAAGATTTCAAAAATTATTTCTTCATTACTTCGTTTAAATCCAAAACGTTACGAAAAACCACACTCGATGATGATAATAATAATTGGTCTCGAGGAAACCCAATAGGTTCGAGTGAGTGAGTACGTTGCTCTTTACTTTGAGAATATAAAATCTTGAGGTGACTGAGGGTAACCGCCGTCCTTATATTTGTCTCCTCTTTTCGAACTACGGGGATGCTAAAACAAGTTTCGAGGTATGTTTTACACTTGAAACCCTCTCGGCGCGTGTACACGCTAACGGTCACACGTTCTCGAAACGGGACGACGACGACGGAGGGATAACACTTGATTCTCTACGGTTCACTGATTTTTTTTCGAACAATATTCTAACGACGGTTCCGATACTTTCAACTAATAATCGTCCCGGCTCTGAATTGTATTATTACTATGCTTCGAAAAAGAGGCGCGCGCGTAAAAAATAGAAACTAATTTCACGAGTAAACCGCGGTCCCCCGGTCAATATTTGTAGCGGCAAATTAATTATTATGTTTCTGTATGTCGTGAGCAAATCAAAGTCGCATGCCGCGTAAAAAATAAAAATAAATAGTCTCGGGGCTTATTACGTATTGTTGTTGATTTAACGTCTCGTTGTGGTTTCACTACAAGCGGTCTTACCGCATTGTCCTATTGTCGCAGATGAGAAACATTCGGTCGAGAAAGACGAATTGACGTCAGTAGTTTGTCGAAGTCGTGTATCGCGTCGATTATTAACGTTCGTTCGCTAAAGTCCAACTAACAAATAAAACGAGTATATTATAATATAGTCACTTATTATACGCTGTTAAAATATATACTTGGAATTTCGTTTCTTATAATATAATAACGCGTATTACCAATATTACTTTCTATCGATCGAGTAATTCAATTAAAATTCAGCGGTTCTCAAACTGTGCTCCGCGGGAGTAGTCTAGGGCAGGCCCGGATTAACACTATCGTAGGCCCTGGGCACAGTGCCTTTTTATTTCCCATTGTGCTACGGTCCTGGTGTACAGTATTAAAATGATAAACACCTTATGTTTGGGAGAGGTTCAGAGGTAGTGTTGAATCTCAGGCCTTTAAATCAAAAATATTTACAACATAAAAATCTTAACTTTTACATGATAACTTTTATTATTTATTTTATATTTGATAACGATTTTAACACTTCCTAAAAACATTTAATTTTACTCTAAATATATTTAATAGTTATTATTAATATTTAAAGTATTTATAATTTTAGCAACTTTTTTGTATACAATTTTCAATTTTGCATATTTCCTCCCCGTATACAAAAAAATCGTAGCCTCACATTTTATTTTTGTAGGCCCTAGGCACAGTGCCTATAGTGCCTATGCCCTAATACGGCCCTGGTCTAGGGGCTCCGTGGCTCCCCGGGCATATCTGTATTAATTAAATTCAAATTATTAAATCATTATCATGTTTCTTGGTTACGTTTTTAATTTTTATATTTAAAAGTCGGGTTTTTCGTTCATTTGACATATTATATTGTACGATCATTTAGTTGATTTTTTAAATAAAAAGCGATAATCATTTACAATATTGACATCATTTTCGACGAATTATTGTCGTCTCAAATAGACATTTCTGATTTTTGAGGCTCCGAAATTGTTTTTTTTTTGTAACACAAGGGCTCCGCGAACAAACAAGTTTGAGAACCGCTGAATTAAATAAACAATAACTAACATTCGTCGAATCGATAACTCTTTAGGTATTATTCGCCTAGCAAAAGATACGCGTGGATACGGTTTAATTCGAAACGTTGAGAATAAACTAAATTTGGTCTCTCTCTTAAAAAATAATATTATTGCAGTATTTTCAAAATATGGTGTGATTTATCGTTATGACTCATCTATGCCGCCGACCGCGACGTATTAAAAATTTATTATAAACGCTCCTTATCGTATTGGTATGAAATCGATACCGTTGCTATATGATTAAAAAAAAAAACATATTTTAAAGTTGGCTTATTTGGACTTTTCCCCGCAAGTATAGTGTGTACGAAATAACGCTGTTACGTTAAACCGAAATAAAAAAAAAATTTTCTACTCTTATTTTGCGTACGCGCTCGATTTATTTACGGAATAATATTCTACGTATTGATATTTTTTATCTAAAAATTCCAAAAATGTAGTTTTATCAGGTTCGTGATTCGATACCAAATAAACAATAATATTATAATCGTCTTCATTACGTATTATCTAACGCGGTTCTTCAGACGTGTTAGCGATGCACATTTTTCAATATTTTTTTTTATCGATTAGTCGCGTTTGAATTTCAATTAATAATCCATTGGATATTGTGTTAACGTTTTGACAATTTCGTTACGACATTGAAACGAGTTATAATATTATGTTTGTCGTTTAAAGTGATTTTCTTCAATATGTTATTATATTCTCGCAGATCGCTTTGATTATTATTTTTATTTGAAATAAAAAAACGATTTAGTTTTTATCTTACCTTTTTCAATTCAACGATTTCTAATATTATTTATGAATTCTAAACAATTATTTGTCGTTACGTTTTTCATCGTTACGGTACGAATGTTTATAATAATTATTAATTAGTCATACGTTTTCCGGTTTTCTTTTGAAAATAAATTCATTCGAAATATCATTTTTTATTTCGATCACGAACTCGACCATTCATTTTAATATTTTAAACATTTATTCCGTAAAAAGTAAAACGAGATGTATCGTCGTCGTTCCAACATGTTAAACCATATTCGCGTACTTGCCGTGCTCCGAATACTGATTACGGCGAAAAAATAAATATACATTTCTATTATTATTATTATTATTATTATTATTATTATTATAAAGGTAATACGAGTAAAATGCGGAATTGCGATAATCGATCAGAAAGTCGCGTTCGACGCTGATTGTGGTGGTTTCACGATTTGTGCAAATTTTTAAAACAAAAAAACACGAAAAAAACCTAAATTTTTCCTCAGATTTATTTACGCGTGCAACTCTATTTGTCGTTTATACACGTTCTTCTTTGATGTAAAACTAACGACTTGGAAATACTTAAAAACAACCCGACGAGAGACACCGAGAAATTCCGGGTTTCGTGTGTTGCCATAGATTTGAATGTAATAAACCACCGTCGTCGTCGCGTTCGAAAAACATTCAAAACGAATGTCGCGTTTTAATATCGAATTAATAATACTGATCTAAAATATAGTTTCATCGTGGTCGCGCATTTGCAAAATCGCAAGTATTAAAAGTTAAAATAATTTTTGAAAAAACAAAATTTGTGTTTTATTCGATTAAAAGTATTATTTATAAAAGTCGTACGGATTTCGTGAAAACGATATTATTATTTTCGATATTATATTTTGTAAATTTCAACTACGAATCTCGCGCTAATATATATTCGATTATATATGGGATTAAACATTTACTCCGAGAGGCTTATAGACTCGTGTCTTCGCGGCGGTTCCGAGATAAAAAAATGCGAAACAATGTTGTTTTCACCCGCGGCACGCCGAGAATAGTAGTAGTAGTAGTATATTTCGGGGGCACGCTAATGACGACGTTCACGAGTAACTAATGTAACCCCTAACCGCGTTAGTGGTAAGATACGACGCGTCGAAACGGCTACTATATTTATTATAACGATGGAATTTATTTTTCCATATTTTTAATATCTCCGGAACTTTTTGCTCAGGTCGATTCGTCGGGAAACGTTCGGCGACGAACGGCCGAAAACGTTTTTGTTGTCTCGTCGGGGAATTTTTTTCCTTTCTAAATTAACGGCAGGTGAAACGGGGGGGGGGGGGCGGGCATCGCCGAGTTTATCTCTCGACGAAATCTAATTAGTATGTAAATTTTCGTACCTCTTTTCATTAATAATAATCTCTGTGGTTCAAATTTACTCACACAACACTACAAAAAAGATTTTCATCAGTGCGCGCGCGCGCAGAAATATAATGTGACGTATGTGAATATTATGTGTGTGGATAACTCCCGTTCTAGGAGCGAAACAAATTTCCAATTTTCGTTTGTTCGATGTGTTAAATCGTGGAATTTTTAATTCGTTCTTGTTTCGTATTTTCGTTAAATGGGATTTTTGGAAATATTCAATTGTCATTTGGATTTCGGGCAGATTAATCGACGAGGTTAGTCGGTTAGGTATTAAAAAATTAACGTCGAGTTAATTTCGTTTCGTAAATTTTAATCTAGAAATATAAATCTACCGCGTATGAGTAGGTAGTTTCGGAATCGATTAATTATGAATTTTTAAAACTATTTCCTTGAAAAAACCGGCGCGGTTTGTAATCTGTGATTTTCAAGTATGTGAGAATTGACGAACGGTATCGATTTTGAGTGTATTACTGTTTACTATTTCGCGCGCGCGAGATAAATACGTTAGTGATAATATTTATTTCTATATTATGAGATAAAATTTGAATTTTATACGTTTAAAAAATAAAATAAAATCTTTCGTGCCACTTGTTGTGTCGGCCTGTTATGGTTTTGTTATTTTTCACACGAAACCCGGAGTGATGAAAATTCATGTCCAAACCGTTTTATTTTTTAGCAATTCCTTCAACAACACCTACTTTGCACGTCTGTCTTTAAAACGTTGACGTCGGAAAATTCATTAGAACGTTAAAATAATAAATCCAATCTTTTCTTTTATAAAAAAAACAAACAAACAACGCGGAATTTTAATTTTTCAATATTATTCGAGACTGTCGACGAATTATAATATTATTGACAATTCATTGACTCGATATAAAATACATTTATCCGACTTATTTCTTCATCTCGTGCGTTTTACGACGACGGGTCAATTGCGTTCGGTATAATGTTTGTGTTACTAGGATACTATAGTAGCTATTTGCTATTGAATGTTTATATTATCTTTTACTGATCAGCACAATGTTCATTCAGACACAATAGAGACTATAGCTAGAGCGGTAGTTTGGCAGGAGAAGCGAGCAAAGGAGGCTTTTGAAAAATTGGAGATGATCCAAAATGTGGGCCAAATCTACTATTATATGACCCTCTAGATTGCAACGTACGAGACCGTGCGATAAATTTAAGTTTCTAGGATTCGTTGATAAGATTAGGCACACATTATTATTGTCACGTGCCGCTTCGATGATAAGCTAAAGAGATTTAAGTACCGTTAATACGTCTGTTATAGTAGACATCGTGAGACCGAAACAATAATTATCGTTAAAGTATACGAAACGTTTATTTTCAGAGTAAATAATTGAAGTAAAATTCAAGATTTTTTATGTAGTTTTTCAAAACAATATAAATAGTTAACTACGTTATTATTATCGAAAAAAATTACTACTCTTACTCTATTATAGTGGACACTTGGCCAAAAGTGGATACTTTTGAATTTCCCAACAAAAATACACGAACAATAGGGATATCATAGTAATAAATGGTATCGAAATTTTAAATTCCCTCTCGGGTACTATCGAAAACGTCCAATTTTATATAATATTTATAATAAATCATAAATTTAGTAGTACGCAGTGTCGTCTTTAGTATAATAACAACCGAATTTTTTATAAATGGAAAGAAACAATGCCCAAAAATTTCAACGTGTACATAATGAAATTTTCGATTACACTTGTATTAATTCCTCGAAAACGTCCACATTGTAGACGACGACGTGAACGAGCGAAATGTTGAAATAATTAAATTCACTCGACTACGCGAAAAGCCGATCTGTTGATTTTTTCAACGGCGGCGGCCGCGGCAGCCCGAAAACTTTTTGTTTATACCTCCAATGGTCTTGTCCAAACTAAACCGAGAGAATAAAAAGCGAGCGAGGTGGAAGTTTAAAAGGTAAAGTTAAAAAAAAAAAATAATTTGCGACTCGATAAAAAATAATGTTTAATTAGAAAAAAAAATATAGGAACATCGAAATTTATTTCGAGAGTTTGCCCCGATGTATTTTTAATTCGAACGCCGCGCCGGCGCACAAGACGAAATTTTGTAACCGAAAAGTTTATTGTTTGCAAATTAGTTTTGAAATAAAAGTACTGCGACCGCGGCCGCGCGACGTACCTACGTATATATGCGAAAACGCGCGCATAAAGAAGAGTTTATATACGCGCGCGCGTGTGTATGTGTAAAGTGTACGACAAAAATTACTTCGGATGACCTGGCCGACTATAAAGTAAAACGTTGTATCGATCTCTCTTACGTACCGGGCGAAAAAAGCACAAAGACGTTTGTTTATGAATTATGCATTTTTATGCACGTGTACGCGCTCGCGTTCAGTATGTATATATCCTAGAGAGAGAGAGAGAGAGAGAGAGAGAGTTTTTATGGATTTTCGCAATGTTTTTATAGGTACACGTTTGTGTTCTGAGCGTATAAGAGGTTCTCTCCGTCTAAAAACAGAGGCGATTCGCGCGCTATTATCACCCGCGCAATAACACAAACACGAGGTATAAAATATACACGTTTTGCTTTTCTTTTCTTTTTTTTTATTACGCCCACAATTTGTCTTCATTAAAAAATAAATACGCGCGCGCGCGCGCGCACGTATAACCGAGTCCCACGTTAAACAAACCGTGATATATGTATAAGGGGAAAAAAAGAGATTTATTTTTTTATCCGAATCAAATGTGTTGAAACGGTTATAGTTGTTTCGAGTGTTTTCCACGTCGTCGTGCGATATTCCGTGTAGAAAAGCGACGGCGGCGGCGGTACGCGCCGATCTCGAATTTAAAATATCGTCCGAGAGTCTCGTACTACTCGCCCGGCGATTTTTGAATAATCTACGAAAGACTCGTGTCGTCGTGTTTAAAGCCAACGTATTGAATCGAGTAGGTACCTAAGAACCATACGATAAACGAATTATTGTTCTCCGTGTTTTATGTATGCGTTTTCGGCGACAGAATTTCCAAAATCGCAAGCAATACTACTAGCCGAAAATAATTAGCGTCGTTCGTATTCAGTAGGTTATTGTATGTTTAAAGAAACTTTTACGATAATATTAAATAATTATATCCTTATCCTTATATACATAAAAGTATCCTTATCCTTATATACATAAGAACAGGCCTTTTTTATGTACCAATTTTGTGACGACGCTATTTAACTTTTTTCCAATTTTTTTTTCACAAAGTTGTTCCAAATACCTTCGTGAGTGTCACCACGTCGCCCGATTTTCAAAATTCGACCCCTAAGGGAGGTAAAAGGGGTAAAAGTGGTAAAAATGAAAAAAACTGATAAAACAAAAAGTTATACTGCACACGGGCGAAGCCGGGTTATTCAGCTAGTAGTAAATAAAAATTACGAATCGCGACGACGTTTTGATAATAATAAATAAAGCGATTTGACGACATATTTATAATAATTTTATTTGTCTTCTCGACGCTGTATATGTAAAATTATATGACGTTTTTGTAGAAAAACGAGTACGAAACGAGTCGAGAACGAATCCTCGTATATATAATATATCGAGGAGGAGATGAAGTTCGTTACATTAAATTTATTGTTGCGATTTCGTTACGAATTTTAATCAAGAACGATTGTTATTAACATGTTGTTTTTTTTCGTTTTTCAGAAGAAAAAACGCCCACGGGAAGTCTGAACTGCTTGTTGGCCAGATCGCTGTGCAACGAAGATCCGTCGTGTTTTAAAATCATAAATCTCATTCCCAGTCTTTGCGGCAACGAAATAGGTAAATATTTATTCTGTTAATTTTATGAAAACAATTTACGTTTTTAAATGACACGGACGAGGTTTTTTTTTTCTCTTCTTTATCGATAAGAAGAAGACGTATTGATTTCCATTTTTATTTCATTACCGGTATATATTTTATAAACGGAATAACAATAAGTTTCCAATCGATTCGTTGAGTTTTTATAATAATAATAATGAGGGTTTTCACGATCCCCGTGTGACACACGTGAAAGTCGTAAAATTGGCAGAACATCGTCGGGGGTGGGGGCGGTGGGGCGGCAGTGGTTTGGGAGAAAGTCCTCAAAAGGGTCCTTTTTTCGCGCGTAAATGGTTTTTTATTTTTTTTTTTTCCGATCGGACGCACGCACGCAGAGACGTACGCGATCGTATCGTTATAATAAAAACCCGTATGATATTTGTCGGAAATAAAAATAACAATCGACGCGACGCTATCTCTACCGAGTCGGTGGATTGTTCGCGACGGACAAACTCCTCTCTAAAACGCGCGTTCGTAGCGAAAAGGAGTTTATAGGAGGGGGGGGGGCGGAGGACGACGGCAATAAACGGCAGTCGACTGCTGTGATGTCGTCGGTAATAATCGTAAACTCGTACAACTCTTATTGCAAAATCCTTAGGTAACAATGTACCAAAGCTTGCGTTTTTTCTTTTTTTTTTAAATATCAACTACGAATTGTTTATTTTATTTTTTTCTCACACTCGAATTACGAGTAAGTTAAAAAACATTTACTAAAACGATTTCATCGAAATATCATATTTTATTTGAGTATACTGTTGGGCGCGGTTTTTATCCATGAAAATGCCTCGTCGAAAATCGAGAAAGAAAGGTATTTTTCTTTTTCTTTGCCGTTCTAGTATATAAAAACACGAACGGTATACACAATAAACGAAACGTTACCTATAATGAAATCATAAGCCGGTCGACGCGGTGATACACGACACCGCGGTGTATTATTTACACGAGTTTTTTGTTTTGTTTTTTGACACGTGCGTTTGTCGTTGAATTTACAGTCTCGTGTTCGACGACTACGGTGATCAAGTGCCGGGCGGCTTTGAAAACCCTCCAAGCGTTTCCGTTCTTCAAGCCGACGTGCCTGTGTCGAGAGCCCAAAATCGATTACGAATGCAACTCTTTCCGTAATTTTTTGTTCGACCACCCGTGCAACTTCACGCAGCGCAAAGGTAAGAAACACATAATATTATTGATTATTCGCCAACGCGTATTACATACACGTTTGTACGAAAAAGTTTGGTACGCTTTATATATACAACTCTTGTAAAACATATGACGCGATTGTCGTATGGCTCAACGCGATCAATGTCTATGTAAATATTATTCGATGTGAAAAATAGGGCGCACGGTTTTCATGACGTAATCAATATGTAGTCGTTCGAATTCTATGAACTTTTTTCGGATTGAAATCTAGTGATGAGAATTGCATAATATAAAGAGACTTAATTAAAAAACCCCTGGGCACCTAGATAACCGGAGGGTTTTTAAGGACTTTGTAAATAATTAAATATTGCATTTAATATGTCGTCGAGACGAAGATGTTGAATTTCGTGTCTCGAACGTGGGCGTGTACCTGGTCGGTGATATTTGTTTTGCAAGTTCCGCCGCGCGTTCTCAAGTCCCCTAATAATAATTTTAACCAACTATACGACGCGAAAAAAAGTTGTTGAAACTTAAAAACTCCCCGGCACTCGAGAGACATATCGGATTTTGACTTTTAACCACACGGTTTTTACTATTATAATATCATTGTAGTTTGGTAAAATAATATTATGTAATAACGTAGAGCGAGTACATTTTCTAAAATATTTCAGTCGAGTTAAAATATCATCATTTTTATTTTTGAAACCAAAAAAGTATAGCCTAGTTTTTTCCCTTCCGTTTTGTTATTTTTTTTTAAATTTCCGAGTAAATGACGTCGTTTCCGATCGATTTAGGTTAGGTTATGATATCGTCTAGGAAATAATATAATACCACTTCAATTATCGTAATGATCCGCAGACGATCTCGTGTTCGACAACACTTTACCGACTAAAGTTTTGAATTTATTATGAAATTTAGAGAAAACGCGCGTTTTTAACCAAATAATGTGCCGAATGAATTCGCCGGAACGAACGCGAAATTCTATACACTTCTCAGTCGTAATATTGTGCGTTATTCAGCAGTACAACGTTTTTTTTGTGCGTGCGTGTGCAGAACGTAACGAGTGCAACTCAACTATTGCAAAGAAAAAACTCCTAAAGATTTTTTCATTTTTAAAAGTATTTTTATTATTTTTTTTTTGGAATATATTAGTTGTTTTTTTTTTTCTACGGCGAAGACTATTTTTTCGAGGAAAGAGGCGGGTAGGATTTTTTCAAAAAGTTTTCGTATTCCCTCGCGAACGATAAAATAGCGCCGTATCTAAATTTTCATCGTCGTCACACGCACGTTCGACTCGTTGGTTTTTTTTTTTCCTTAAGCTCGGTCGAAGAAGAAGATTTAATTTAGTTGTGCGATATAATTCCGTCGGCGCGGCGTTTTTTTATTGAAAAACCGTATGGAAATAAAAGACGATAATTAGTTTATATTATTGTTT
Source organism: Drepanosiphum platanoidis (assembly GCA_948098885.1). Classification (NCBI taxonomy): domain Eukaryota; kingdom Metazoa; phylum Arthropoda; class Insecta; order Hemiptera; family Aphididae; genus Drepanosiphum; species Drepanosiphum platanoidis. The sequence continues at coordinate 5,604,091 of OX402540.1, forward strand.
GAATAATCTAAAGAAACAAAACCGCGACGTCGTTTCTACGCGCAAATCTACCGCCGACTTTACGACTAACACGTAAACTTCAAAAAAAAAAAAAAAAACGATATTCGTAACAGCTTATTGTTTGCTAAACACGTTAAATGAACCGTGTGTGTGTGTGTGTGTCGCGTTAACACAACGACAAACGGTTATCGCGTCGACACGATTATCTCGGCCCCGAAAGAAAACGCCGTTTCGACGTCGTCGACTGAGTTGACGACGAATTAGATTAATCGAAAGAAAATTATTCTCTCCAGAGGCTCTGTTGTTTAAAACGATTCCAATATCCGCGAACGGTATAAATCTCTCGAAATCGTCTTGACTTTGGTAAAATTAATAATTTGGCAAATCGTCTACATAGTATCTCACCTAGTGTTAAATTACCAAAGCGTTGTCGAGAAAACGTGTTTAAATGTCGATTCCGGCTTGGATTGAACAACGCGTGCTCTGTCAGATTAAAAACAGTCGACCGAACGGGCGACAAAGGGTCGCGGGCGATAAACTTTTCGCGTCAAATCGTAGAACGTGTTTGACGCGTACGCTTTACGCACGCGATTGTCATGATAATCCACAGCGTTTGATTACGCAACATCACTTATTGTTCGATAATTCGCTAAACCCCGTGTAAGTCGGCGTTGAACTATTTGAATGATAATTTCATGTTTATCGCCGCCGACGACATGTCGACTTGATAATTCGTCAATCTTTCGAAACTTTCGCGTCCAATATTGTGTTAATTTCTAATCGAACAAGTTCATACACACCGGCAGAACACGAGCTACTTTTCAACATTTTTTCCGCCTAACCTTCCGACTAACTGAATTTTGAAATTTCCATTCGTTCCACGTGTAGTACGTCGTCGATCAAATCTTTTTTCGAAAACTATCGATTCGTCTTTCCAAATAAAGACCAACTCCGGTGTAATAAGGGGGATAAATATATTTCTATCGAGGCGAACGTCGTCCTCGCGAGCAGAAATAAACGATAACAATTAATTTTTCGTCGAGAACAACGAGCCGCCGCCGCCGCCGCCGCCGCCGTTAATATCGATTACGTCGGACGGTTTTTTTCCTCGTTCTCTCTCTACTATTATTATAAATTATTAATAATAAACGATAAACGTGCAGCTAGCCCAGTTTTTAGCCCATTTATTATTGGATTTTTCCAAAAACAAATAGTCAACTCGTCTCGGCGTCGATGTGCTCGGAACGGCGGGTTTACGTTGGAAAAAATAAAATACACTGTAGGGAAATGAAATCGTGCCGCGACGACGACGACGACGATATACGCGGAGAACAGTGTGAACACACAGCCGAGTGATCAAGAATGATGTCGGTTGCGCGAGCGATTGATGAAATATCTGGAAATCTTATAGTAGTTACACCGGTGTGTGTGCGTGTGTGTGTGTCGGGGGTCGGCGAGGGATTCGTATGGATTTTTTTTTTATTATTGTCGAACGGCGATGAATGGCGGTGGAGGTGGAGAGACGGACAGCCGAATGAGTTACGAGCACAACCGTCGTCGTCGTGAAAAGTATGAGAGAGAAAAAAAGAAGAATAAGAAGAAAAAAAGTGCGTTTGTAGCCAAGTGGTTATTGCCGCGTGGCTCTGCGAAAGGTTGACTGATGGCTAAAGCCATGGTTCTTTGGAGGAAAAAAATAAAAAAATAAAGACCTTTTACGTTGCCGAACGATTTGTACAGCGGAATCGAAAAGTGACACATAATGGGTATAACATTGAATTCGTACAAAGGTGGCCATCGACTAGTTTAAAAGTTAAATTCGCTTTTAAACTTTTCCACTCGACCCAACCGGTTCGTTCGAATAACACCGAGTTTTTCTCGTTCTTCTTTTAGTTTTAAAAATATAATCGGTTGAAATTTAAAAAAAAAAAAACAATGTACATAATACGTATATTGTAATTTCTCATCGGGAAATAATAGAAAATGCTGAAAAACTTTTATTCGACCGCATATTTTTATACGATACCGTTTTACTATAAAAACAAATATAAATCGAGAAAATACTTTTTTACATCGCCAAACTAGTCGAAAATAAACAATCCGTTTTTCGGCGACAAGTCGTGTAATCTGTTCGTTTTGACGTTCAAGTGTAATCGGTTTTTTTTCCACAATAAACTTCCCACGTCGATGATTTTAATCAGATCAATATTGTAATCGAACAATTAGGTATCGTATGAATTCTTATATTCTATTGACTTTTTTTTAAGTATTTTTACGTTTGATAATAAAGTTACTCTATTTTAATACCGAGTGTAAAATACGATTTATTCGATCGAAATTGCTGTTGTTTTTCAATAATTAGAACAAAGAGTTTTCGAAATAAAATATATAATATTATAGTGAGCGTTACAATGATTTCATATCTCTGCTTTAGTTATTCATTACGTTACACCCGTCTAAACGTATAAAACAATATGTTTATTTACTTGTAAATAATCGTCAAAAAAAAAAAAAAAACTTAAACCGTTCGTAAGGATTTGGAAGAAGGGAAACCCGTTAAAATATGCGAGGAAAAAAAATAATATAACACTCAGAATTTACATTTTTTACATAATATTATCAAAAAAAAAATATTAATAGATTTACCCGATTTCAAATGAACTTTTAGTATCCATTATTTAGAATTAGATTACAAATAATAATCCGATTAATCTTAAACTTTCGCGTCGTCGTCGTCGTTTGAACGGTAAATTTCGATCGAATTACCAATAATTGGGTACGAGGCACAATGTACAACAAATAACTTTGAACGCGTCAACTCAATTAATAATCGCAAACTAAATGCACAATTTGTTTTTCAATTACGCGGGCACTAAACTTCTAATTATTAGAATATTTTATTAAAAATAATAGTAACCGCGTGTATCTGTGACGTGACGTTTAATTTTTCGGTTGATCGTTTTTAGTAGTCACACACGTTACGATTTCAAACGAATACTTTTTGATTTTGATTTTCGCATTACTAAAAACTACAGTCAGTTCATATGACAGACAATGTTCTCCTCGATTTTATCGAACGCATTTGGAAATCTCATCGCTGATATTTATCGAATTGTGTAGGTTCGCTCAAAATTATCGTTTTCCATAGTTTCTCATCATTATTATGCTCTAAAAAAAAAAAACAATACTTCTGCAATGATCGTATAAATTACTTTGAAATCGTAATTCAAAAATATATAATTATATATTTTCGGTAGCGCTCTTTACACCGGTCGTGTACACTCTTACATATTTTATTATTGTTTACGAGTATGAACCGTTAAATATAACTATTTCGTTTATTTATTTTCTATTTTTTCACTACATTATTATAATATAATTATTACATTTTTTACATAATATACAATGTATATAACATTGCCCCTTAAAAATACGGTGCTAGTAAAAATCCTCTCGAACGGGTAGTTTTATTGAAAAATAAAAAATATATTATGTATTTTCGTCGTCGTTACGTTTTCATTCGCGTCGTGCAGTCTATTTTCATGCATCTATTCAATAGTTTCAATAGAACGTATTTTTTTTCCCCTCGACGAAATATATTATTATTTATTCGGACGCAAACGACGATTACACAATGGAAACGATAATAAAATCGTAATACCGCCGCCGCGCCGCGCCGCGCGCGCAGGTAGTGAATTATTATTAATTTTTATTTTATTTTATTTTATACGTTCGCGAGTAACGTTATACGCGCGCGAAAGGTCGGCTACTTTTTGTCGTAAGCGAGGGTTATCTGGAAATTGTTATCAAAATGTTGTGACTAAGATGATTGATCTCGCGAGCACCTGCAGAACGGGTCTGGCGCAGACCCCTCGAAGACAGCAGTTTACGAACTATTGTTCGCTCGTCGTGCGCGTAACTTGACCCGAATTTTCGGCCGTTCTAAAGTTGTCGATTATTATAATATCGACACTGTCGACGAGTTGATCGACAAACCAATCGACTTTCAATCATCGTCCGTCGCAAAAGTCGTCGGTTACGTTTGGAAATTAATCTCGTATTTTATTTTCAGTTTTTCCTTCGAACAAAACTGTATGTTTCCGCGGCGTTTCGACATACTGCCCCCCCGTATCCGAACGCGTTATCGTCAGCTCCGGTGATAATTTAAGTCGAGAAATGTTTGAATATTTTCTAGTATTATTTACGATTCCGTCGTGATCGGAAAAGTATACATTTTTCGAACGATTCTATTTGTTTTTTTTTTCGAAAACCGCGTTTTCTTCTGCGCAGGTGTTTAGCCCTTTCAGCACTGACCTACATATTTGTGTAGGTGCATAATTGTGTTACTACATACTGAATATTATTTCAATTTTATATCCATTGTCAACTAAGCTACACTTTTGTGTAGGTAAATTTTTACCCCCGTTAAATCCTGAACTATTTTTTTTCTTCAAAAAGAAACCCATTATAATTCATTATAAATGGAATATTTTCGGTTTATTTCGATATTATTACTTTTTTTTTTTTTCCAAATATAGTTTGTTATCTACACAATCGAGTGGTATGGGTCTGAAATCTCCATCTTATTTAGTTTTAAATATATCAATTTTTTAAACTAAACCACACATTTGTGTAGGTTAGTTTTCATTCAATACAAAAATAGAAATTAACGTCAGGATTTAAAGAGGTAATAATATGTATACACTTTACACAAATGTGTAGGTTAGTAGGAAATGACACTAACATTTAATTCTGGTCTAGTGCTGAAAGGGTTAGAAAAAATTACGGTATCGACGTTTTCGCATAAATATATCGCGGCGGGAATATAAATTATTTCATCGGCACGGCGCGGCGGCGTACCACCACGCCATAGTCACTTTATTTATTTACGTATTTATAATGTCTTGTGAAATAATAATTATGATATGACTCGCCCACACCACGTGCAGATAGGGGTTTTCATAAATAATCGTAAACATTATCTCGTTCTCTCCGTTGTTTTCCGACAGCTCCGACGGTGTGTAGGACACGCCGATCGTTCGGCCGTCGGTTTGTTTGCGAACATTTCCGGATGATGTTCCGTACGAGAGAAATAGATTACGGCGGACTGTATTAAAAAAAAAAACCAAAAACAAACGTATAGTTGTTGTTATTATATTTTCGTCGTGATAATAATAATTTATCATCGTAATTTCGTACTATAGTAAGTGCTATTCGATACGAACGCGAATATATTAACAGTCGGTTAAAATTGAAGAGCGATTTTATTTATTTTTTCGCCGTGAATTTTCGATAAAACATTACCGCGGAGAAAAAACACCGTGCGCGCAATAATCCGAACATTGCAGCGTGTCACACGTTGTCGCGCATTTAATGTTTAAAATTCGTAAAATCTCTAATTGAAAAAATAGTCGCAGCTACTAAATAAATACACGACCGTCTTCACGCGTCCGCTTCTATATATACTGTTATTTGTTGGTACGTACTTGAATAATTTATGAAAAAAATAAAAAAATAGTTTGTAGTGCTATTTGTAGCCCCGTCGCAGTACAACAATACTATCTCTCTTGTTTTATTCAAGTTTTAAAGTAATTTTGATACTACGACCTAAAACGCCTTTTTTGTTTTTATTTTCAGTACGCACGACAAGTGCTTTTTTTTCTTTTTTTTTTTTGTATTAACTTATTAATTTTTTTGAAATTTCACAAACAATAACTTACTGTCCGTGAGTTTTGAAGTGAACGTTTAAAAGACCGTGTTTCTAGTAAATCCCAAACATAATTCTATCACAAAATCACACGCTTGGTAAATTACATAATATTATAGTTAATCGCGTCGATAAACGTACGAAATAACATAAAAGTTTTCGACGCGAGAAATCACACATTTCACAAACGATCGGTGAGCCACTCGACGATCGATTAAAATTATTACAATCGCCCGATATTGACGACGAAAACGTATACTTTAACGCGTTCGCAGACATCAGCTATTGTAAATAGGTAGTAAAACAATATAGTCGTTCGACTATAATAAACTCGCAATTTGCTTTTCGGAATTTATTTAGCCCAACTTCCGCCGTTCCGCCGGGTAATGTAGTCGCACATCCACTTGGGAATTTCATATTGTGACCTGTTTTTTTTTTTTTTTTTTCTATCTCAATAAAAGCTTTTTATACTACTGAAAGTGAACGAGTGTGTAAAAAAGGATATAAATAAAACTATTTTCATACGACTATCACTATTTACACACACACACACACGACGTGTATTATACTCGGAATAGATTCTCGCTTCGTACAATGATTTATTTTTACGCAAATGCTCATTCAATTATATTACGTTTTATCGATTAGGTTTGAACAAGACGCGTATGATATCTTACGAGCGTGACAAATTAAAAACCACCTTGAGACATTGAGTACGTTAACGTCGGAAAATATGGATTTCAAACAAGGCGACCACGCGAATTATTCGCCGGCGCGACGTTTGAAAAGGGTGAGATACGAGATTCGTATGAGAGAGATACAGCCGAGACGGGTGATTGGATATTGTCGAATTGTTCTCGTGAGTTCGAAATCAATATTATAACGTAGCTTTTGAAAAACGCGACGAAAAAAAAAAGAAGGAAGCCCTTCATATTTCTTATAGTCGATTTTCAATACTATTTGGTGTTTTCTTAATTCGACTAGTCGAACGAAATGTTGTGTCAAAATAAAGAAAGCGTGCAGGTGGGGGACAAATATTTTTCGTTTTTTTATTTCACGTTTTCTCGGTTTGACTTTCGGAATAAAATCACTACGACGACGTTGTCGTGAGTATATCGAATTAATTTTAAAGAAAATCGATTCCATCAAGTGCTTATACTCGCGCTTACTTCGAAACACGCGCGTTCACGTTTTTACTGAAATCTGCCCGCGTTTTTTTTAGACATGTCCAAGGGGGGAATTAAATATTTACAACACTATGATTGCGATATTCGTGTGAATTAAAAAAGAAAAATCGACGCGACGACACCGGTTCAAATATTTACGACGGCTCGACGGTGACAAAAACGATTTTAATAATAATTAGTAGTCGCGACCAACTAGTGACGACGACACTGTTGACCCAAGTGCTCGACGACCGTGTTTTTTTTTTAATTTTTACGTGGCTGAATTCGCGAAAGCGTCCGAACCAATGAAAAAATATCCGTGGCGCGCGCGCGCGCGCGTTATTCGCTCTCAGAAAAGATATTAATTTTTATTTTTTTTTTATGAAAAAACGGTCCGCGCTAGGCTTTTTTCCGAAAGTACACGAGAAATTGGAATAATGGGAAGCTCGCACGTGAGTCGAAAACTTTACAATAATTATCCTTTTTTCAATCTGTCGATTAAACATATTCGTCTTTTACGGTGCGTACTCAAATCATTCGTAACGCACCCGTTCGAGGAAAAACGCGCGACGTATTTATATACGTAATTACAAACTTACGTTTTTAAAATATCTTTTTGAATTCGTTCTCTTCGCGGTCGGTCGGTCGACTTTTAACGTCGTTTCGTGCGATCAAGTCGTATTGATGAATACGAAAGATAAATTTTCTCCGACCGTAAAAATGTCTGCGTTGACCGTTTTCGACGGCGCGGTTTTTAATTTCTAAAATGATCCACAGCAAACATACGTACTAGTGCCGAAAAACGTACATATTATATTACAGCAGAACGACGTATATTTTTCGATTATGAAAACGCACGTAAATTAGAACCGCGTACAATGCGTCATTTGAGAAATAAATAAATAATAAAACATATTGTAAATATTTAAATGTTGAATTCTTACCGTGTACACAACGGAGTCGCGAATAATAATCGGTTCGCTTTTAAATTGTTGATAAAATTATATTCACTCGAGTATGTAACGACCGAGTCAATACTGGCTGGCGCGCAAACACAACAAGGCCTCGTGTGTTCTGCACAAAGTCACCCGTTCGAATTCACTTATAAATCACACAGTATAAATATTTTCACTGTATTGTATGCACGCACACGCTATACAGACTGCCGACATTTTATATTACGTATAATCCTTCGTGTTTTCATCTCAGACTTAAACGACGCTACATCTCGAGTTTCGTCGGCGACTTTCCGTTGATTTATTTTCGAAACGAAATCGTACGAGTTAGTGTAATAATATTGTTTTTTACATCATATCATCCGCACTGTCGCGGCACACGTTGTAATAGTATATTTTAGACCCTACTGTAAAGCTGTTGAAAATGTCAATGTTTACGACGATTTTCATAAAAAAAAGAAGAAGAAGAAGAAGAAGAAGCTATATCAGTTGGGTCAGTTATATTGGGTATTTCTCTCTCGTAATAATTACCCGAGCGTATAGATGACGCTTTGAAAGACAGTACGCGTTATTTATTTAATGACGCGCTGCTCCCTCGTACGCGCGCGACGGCGGCGGCGGCGGCGTAATAAATCAGCGGAGGAGGCGGCACTACTACCTATACGTACTCTGGTTTTAATTTACAACCCGGAGTCGTTTGATTTAACGAAATGGCAAAATTGATTATATTGGTTTAATTAAACGTGTATCGGGGGGTCGGATTTAAAAGCTCGCGGCGACGTGGCCGTCGATAAATCCTGGAAAAGCACAAAACGCCCGAAAACGCCGCGCCGGCTCGAATCTAAATCCGAGGGCGCGAGCTTCGCCGGCGGCGGCGGCGGCGGTTTTACGCGATTTCAATAGTACCGATTTTTCGACGTCGTCGGTGTTTTAGAAGTGTGACAAAATCCGCGAGCGATCACAATTTTACAATACCTATTCCAATAAGTCTTCCAAACTTATAATATTTTTATGAAATTTCAATTCGATATTCCGACAACAACAACACTGTTATTTGATAATAATAATTATGTTTTCGTACACAAAGGAGTAAGTCAATATTGGTCGTCAAATTGTCTATTGTCGTTAAATCAAATATTAGAGTACGAAAATCAATTGTCGAAACTCAAAATAGCATGTCATCGCGCTACTTTAAACTACGGAAAAGTCGGTGTTGCACAACAAAATATAGTCGAGCGGGCTGAAAAGGGGAGGGTTCTATATTGGCGCCGAATAAAAAACCGTTTTACAGGCAGAGTAGTCGTGTTTTCAAACCAGTGCCGCAATTATGAATTCTAAGGCCCGTGTGCAAGGATTTACTTAGAGGCCCCAAATCAATAATATTATATTTATTACTTGATCTTTGTATTACTACAGAAATTTTTTAGTATTTTTTAGTACTATAACTTAAATATTTGACGGATTCGCGGAACCGATCAGAAGAATAAATTATGTAAATTTATAAAAATTCGAGCTTCTAAATACCTCCTTTATAAATTAGTATAACGATTAATCAAAAAAAATAATGAACGACTTAATTCAGTGATCCAAGTCTAGTATCCATACAATAATATTATTTGAGAAATATTTCGCAATAACAGAGAGGGGCCCCTGCGATAATGACTATTATTCTACAAATGATGTCATACTTTATTATAATATCATTTTCGTAATTTTATTCCTATAATAATTTGTACGTTTTACTATAAAACCGAATTATTTACAGATCCAATTGCATGATATTAATTATCGTCTACTTATGCTAATAATAAATTCATTGAAAACGATTGCAAAAAAATCAAAAAACTTTCGAGGTACGAGCCACGAGGAAGTAAAGAATACCAATATAGGCTAAATTAATTTTGAAACGGACAATCTTCAATTTTTAGCTTATGGTTTGGGAGGCCCCTAAGAACCGGAGGCGGCCCGTGTGCATCGCACGCCTTGCACATCCAATTGTTGCGGCACTGTTTCAAACACGAAGAATATGACGTGTCAAACGAGACTTGCGCTCCTCTCGCAAAACGGGGCATATCGCGATTACTATAATATGTGCGCCCGAAACGGATACCCGTCGTCGCTTTGTTTATTAGTCGAATCGTCGTCGTACGTAATGCAACGGGGCAAAGTCAAACAATATTGTTCGCCGCCGACGCGGAATCGGTTTGTTTTTATATCATTTACGAGTTTGGAAAGTTTCTTTATATAATAACATTGTGTGTTGTATACACGACTGTCGTTTATCAAACTAATCTCGAAATGTGTACGTACACGCTTCTATATCGACTATTCCCGGCGGTGTGCGTGTGTGTGTAATCAATGATTTCAAACGAAACTACATAATATTATTATGATAATATCATATGAAATGCGCGCGCGTTCTTTTTCCCCCCTCCCGAATGGCTCACAGAAGTTTTTTTCATACGTTTCAATACTCGTCTCGAAAAAAATAAAAAAACATTTTTTTTTTTTTTCATCGCGGGTACCAAATCCTTTCATGTAGCTCACAATCGCCGCCGTCCAATTATAATAAGTATTTTCTTATTTATTTTTACGGGTAATTTTTATTAAAATGGTACGGCGGTGTGTGTAGGTATACGTACATGCTTCGTCATGTATTTACGTTTTCATCATCAAAAACTCCAATACATAAATAAATAAATAAATAAATAAATACCGAACGTTCTTTATTAGCGTTATTATTCGCAATTGATTCTCGAGGCGTGTTTCGCGTGTACCCGTGTGATATGGAAAAATAGACTTGCCCACTTATTAAAAAAAAAAAAAAAAAGGTCAAACTCTTTTAAGCTGTAATTTAAAACTGAAAATAAAATATAATAATTCGATAACCATATACATAATATATATATATATATGCGCGTGTATAATTAATGGAAGACGACCTTCTTCAAAACGAATTTATCAAAACTACGTATTTCAACATGTCATATACGATGGGTATTGTTAAAACTCTATAAAAACACCCTTTTACAAAAGCGAATTGGATATTAATTGCAGTTTTAATTTCGTCGGGTCCCTACAATTAGATCGTAACGGGGTTGTTGTTTTTTTTAAACTGTTTTCGCGTTGGTTTTGCACGAAAGAAAAAGAAGAACGTCCGAAACGCACGTGAGAAATTCGCTCCGACGAACGAACGAAAATAGCGACGTAAAAAGGACTCGAGGCGTGTGGGGTTGAATGGGTTCCGCGTACGATTCCGAGAAAACAAACAAAGAAAACAAGTGTCGTTAGAAAAATCGGTACGCATATTATACAATCGGCGGTGCTTTTCGCCGCTTTGAATATTAAAAAATAAAAATACGAATCGATAACAACGTCGACCGAGCCTATTTTTTTCCGGAAAAAAAAAAAACAGTAGAAACGATTTGTGAAAAACACACACGGTCATCAGTAGTTTCGCAGATTATCTCGGGTTACACGACGACGATTTTCTCTAACGTCCACAGGCTTTACGAGGGCCGTCTTTGAGGGGGTCTATGATGTAAACTAGTGAGAGGCATTTCAGGGGATTGAATATTATATTGCGCGGCTGTTTTTTTTTTTTATTTTAAGTATTATTAATGCGAGTACTTTTTCATTTTTTCCCCCCGCCTTCGTTCGTCCGTAAATCGTCGCTACTTTACACGTCTCGGTGTAACAATAATAGACTTTGGCTATGCGCGTACAAATAACCCACTCTAAACGGATACGCGAGAATTCGCGTTTGAAAACCCATACCTCAGGTCACTTTTAAAGATTTACGATAACTTTGTTTGGGTGAAATGTGTAGCAAACTATTAATTATTTTCATTGTCGCACGCAAGGCCGTATCCAGAAATATTTTTCGGGGGGGTCCAAAATATGTTTATAGTAATTTTACTGAATTAAGGTTTTAAAATTTGATTGAAAATAAGACCAAAAAAAAATTTTAATCTTCTTTTAATAAAATATATAATTAAATAAACAAAATTACTTTGACATCTTGCCACCTTACACTATACAAAACATAAAAACAAAACGAATTGATAACATACACAAATCCAATATAATTTCGTATTGCGCGCGAACCGGCGACACCGGTCTTTTACTTTGTCTATCGATAATAATCTATTATTAGACGAAGTAATAATATTTGCATAATATGATGATATGATTCATATTAGTCAACAGTTAATTTAATTAGAGTTTAAGCCATTTATAACTGAAAATATATATGTTTGTAATAAATAGTTATTTTAAAAATTTGTAAAATACTCTAGAAATTTCGGGGGGGGGGGGTCCGGACCCCTTGGATCGCACGTCTCGACGTTCGTGTATCCCAAACGTGTGTCGCATACGTTTTATTCGCGCACATTGTGACGAAAAACGATTATTGAACTATAATACTAAATGCAGTCGAATTACTACACGTAGGAACGTCGCGCGTCGGCTTATTCACTGCTCGGCGCCGTGTCCGTTTGATTCGGCTTTGTCTCGCCGCCGCCATGATTTAGTGCACATAAATATAATATAATATAATAAAGTCGAATATTATTCTCGTATGGCCGCGCGCGTCACACACGCTGCGCACCAAAAATAATAAACCTAGCTCACAATGGGTTTTCGATTACCCAGGGGTGTGCGTGTGTGTGTAATTGTTGTTTTCGAACGTAAAGCGCCCATTCCCGGTGACCCGTCCAAAGTTTTTGTACCGCCGCCGATTCGCTCGGCTCGTATGATAATTACGCCGCCGCACAAGACTCGGGCGCGATAAAAATGCATAATATCTGCGCGTCAGTTCAAACGCGACGACATGATATCTTTGTTTTCCATTGTTCCGATCGACTTTTTAACCGTTTCATAGCCGTTTAAACGACGACAATCGTAATTGAAATTATAAAATGATATTTTATAAAAACGTACGCGTCGTCGTTCTGGCGACGACGTCCTGAAGTGCGAACTGAATTTTACGCGGCGATCCTTGACAAAAACTTTACGACCGCCGCGCCGCGGTCGTGTTTATATTAAATTATTCGGATTCGATAGTGCATAAAAATAAAAAAAACGTACACGGTATAAATTTAAAAACGGGACGCGCGCGACCGCGACTCGGGTGACTTTTTATCTCTACGAGGAAAATCTAATTCAAACGTCCGTGTTGATAATAATATAATATCGTACGGACAATGTTTAATTATTTCTCGTACGATACAATAGTTTCAACCTCGATTTTTTTTTCTCTATACAATACTTTCATAGTAAGCGATTAGTATCATATTAGAACCGACTTTGTTTTATTTGCAGCGCTTACTGTAATGTCGTTTTACAATTTTTATTTCAAGTATGCACAAAAAGTCGACATTCGTTTAAATAATAAGTAGTAAAAACGTATTTTGACAGCACAAGATCGCAAATAGTCGCACGCACATGCATAATTACCAATTCCAATAGCCATAGAAACTCTCAATTTTAAAATATAAGTAATATATGCCGCAAAAACGGCAGCTACTTACAAACAAAAAAACTTAATATAAATATGAGGAAAAACTTTGCCAAATGTTATGTGTGGAGTGTATTACTGTATGGCTGTGAAACATGGACTATCAATGGGCAAGACAAAAAGAAGTTGGAAGCCATGGAAATGTGGATATGGAGAAGACTGTTAAAAATCAGCCGGACAGAAAGGAAAAGTAACGTAGATGTATTAAACTAAGTAGGAGAAAAATTAATTTTATTAAACACCATAAGAGAAAGAAGTGGAAAAATGTTCGGTCATCTACTTAGGCATAATCTGTTTATGACGAATATGTTTGAGGGACGAATAAATGGTTACAAAGGAAGAGGAAGACCGAGGAAAGCATACATAGAAGAAATGATAAAACAAGCTGGCTGTAGTCGATATATAGAAATGAAAAGATTGGTTTTCTAATAGAGAAGAATGGAGAACCAGATTTGCAACGACAAGGCAAGGCCTTTAGTAGAGAAGAAGAAGAAGTAATATATACTTTTATTGAGCTGAAATTCAAATGAAATGTCTTTGGAATGACGTATGAAATTCCTATATATACGAGTATTATTTAACCATACACGCGTCGTTCGAAACCGCACACTTGCCGTTCGAAACCGCACACTTACCGTTCGTAACCGCCACATTTTACATCGTTTCTCTATACCGCACACATTTTATCTATTATTATCGAAAAGGGCAATTCGGAAGGTACAAAATACCGCAGCCGCGCGCACGCGTTTGATTGACAGTTGAAAATTAAACATCTGCAGGTCGTCGTTAAATAAACTCGTGCGTTTAGACGCTCGTGTTACTTTTCCCGAATTTCAGGTATTTCGAAAACGTCCTTCGATTTTTTTTCTTTTTCGTGAAACAAGACAAATCAAATACGTTTTGTTTATTCGATTTACTGTGGTGTGCGATTCTAAACGACAACGCGCTATTGACATACGTATAAATATCGGCGTGTGCAATTATGACGATTTGTCGCCGATCCGAATAGAATTCCCCACGTGCCAATTTATCACGAGTACCTGTTACGACTCGTATTTTATACTACACGGGGAACTGATTAAAACGATGGTATTAATGTCCATTAATTGCTTTGAAAATTTATTCTTTTCATTCGTTGTATGTCTGTCGAGTGATTCGTTTCCAAATCAATCGAAAACAGTAGAAACATCAACGCCAAGACCGATGAAAAATAAAAGGACGCGCGCCAGTCGTAGCATAAAAACCAAAATACATTTCACCGAGACGCGCGTATAATTATTAATAATTATTGTTTAGTCTGTCGCGTAAACACTCGTTTCTCAGTTCGTCCGCCGCGACCGTGACGTGGTGTTCGGTAGATCAGGTATATACGAGTGGGTTAAAGCCATAGTGGTGTGTAAGTCATATTAATTAGAGAAACAAAACGGTTTTTATTGAAAAGATAAATTCCAGGATGAAATTATTACCCGGAGGGTCAAGCGTCTAGTGGTAGAAGTTTCAAGATATGCCCACAACATATAACTAATTTTTACAAAAAATATGACTTACACCACTCTATGGCTTTAAACACGAGATTGTTTGTTTTTTTTTCTAATCAATTGTGGTTTTATCGAATGTTCGTCGAAAACTACCTAATTAAACCCGTCGTCGTCTCTTTGCGTTTTCTCATTCTTGTACCGAACAGCTTTGTTCGTAGTAATCTCCCACGAGTATCGCGATTTCTAACTAATAACATACTATATACCTATCGTACATCGAGACGGTAATTTCTTGCGGAACTCGTCTACCAGCTTGGCTCGTCCGGCCACTCAGTGGGTCTCTGGGTCTTAATGCGCGCGGTCGGCGTTTCGCGGCGGGTAATTTCTTCTAAAACGCGTCCGAAAGTTTCACCGTTCTCTCGTCGCGCTTTTAGTTTCTCACGCGGTTTCTGGCGGTCCGACCTTTTGTGTTTTTATTACATCGCCCGAACGAACACCGACTCGGTTGGTGCGGCGCACGATATAACCGCGCACAGCCGAACGTAACACGTCCGTTGTTTTTATTTGCTCCGGCCGGCGATTATTCGCTCCGTAGTCGTCGTCGTCGGGTAATATACAATTCGGTCGATTATGTATCGCTATAAGAACTCCACCACCTCTAGAATATACACTATTTAAATTATTACGATCATTGCGGTAAATTATGTAATTATCCATACCTAATTCATTACTGCTAATGTCATTCGTAAGCCAAGTCTCCGTTAATATAAAGTAATCATAATGGTTTAATGAAATTGAATTAAGACTTATCATCGATAATTTGGATTTTAGTCCACGGACATTTTGATAATAACCAGAAAGAGTGTCACAATTTTTAATTACAATATTATTATTTTTCACATTAATATAATTTTTATTATTACAAGAGAAATAAATTTTAGATTTACTTGAGCCGTAATTTAGTTTTTTTGAGCAAGTTTAGGTGACCCACGAACATATTTAATGAACCAAGTCCCATTATCGAGCCCATTTCTTCGATCTCGTTCCTTCTTATTTTCCGACTAATATGCCGTTTTCGCGTCATCGTGTCAACGATAATATTCGTTCTGTTATTGTTTATAGGCGGAGTAATATTTTTCGAGCGCATATCATTTCTGTCGGAGATTGAAACGACTGAGGTTTTTATAACAGTTTCGTGCGATTCGACGGTATATATTTTGTAGTTGCGCTTATTCGCGGAAGGAGACGTCTTTTATTCGTTAGATTTCCGTAGTCTGCGGGAGGTTGTTTTTCCGACTTGGTCCGCATACGCGCCGAGTAGTTTCGCATAGTTTCCACGCGTATACACACGACCTACTTGAAGGTATATATTTACACTCGCCCGTCGTCCACCGTGTGCGTGATAAGCATTATATTTTCTTTGACAAAACTATACGGCGGCGGCGCGGCGGCGGCACAACAAAACGCATATTTGTGACACACACGAGAGAGAGAGAGAGGGGGGAGAGACGAGCCGTACGTGATGTTTGCGAAGCAAGCGAGTCGTGACTCAGACTTTCAGCAAATAACATTTTAGATTATTTACGATATACTTCCGAAAACAATCGGGCGTAAAAGTTTTTACATTTCGTGAATTGTTTCAATCCCAAATGAAAAAAAGGAGAAAAAAAAATCTGTTTGAAAATCCAAAGACGTATAGTCGAGGGATGTTCTAACCAGGCTGCGAATCACGTCGCCGTCACTGTGAATCGAACGAACGAAATGATCGATTTTCAAAAATTAACTGTTCTACGTCGTCTTCTGGTATTTTAGCGCCGAAATTACACAACGATTATCGAGTGGAACAGTATACGGAGACGGCGGCGACGTACTTGGTTTTACGACTGATTTTATTTTTAATAACATTTTGAAACGCGCAGTCTTATTATTATTAAACGACAAAATATGCACAACGATATCGCAAACTTTAACTGTTTATCATATTTCTCTTTAACGCAGTTATACTGTTTTGGTTGTCGGTCGCGAAAATAAAATACAAACCATTTCGTACGAGATATTATTGAGCCACACACACACACACACACATATATATATCACGTGATTACGATTATGATTATCGCCAGACTGGCGACCCCATAGTAGTAGTAGTATCTTTAGTGGCATATTTTATACTTTTATAACGACTAATAAAAGTTTATGAAATTCAAAACAATTTCGACAGTCAGTTTCTTTCCACCGTCGTCGTCCCGCTCGCACCCCCTTTTTCTTTTTTTTTTTTAAGTGGCTAACATTTAAGATAAAGTTTGTAATATTTTACGTTCATAATTTCGTCCTTGGTTAAACAAGCTTTAGTATAGCTATAAAGCGTTTTATATCATGCGAACCGCCGCGGCGCCGCCGCCGTATAAACCCGTGGATTACTTTCGGCGTAAATATCGGTTATAAAAAAAAAAAAATAATAATAAAAGGGAAAAATTACACACGTAATTGCGTGAACTACGCGTATATACGTAATATACACGGTCAAACGCGCGACGCGAGAATAAAGTAAAAACAATAAGAATAATTTTGGAAAAAGGTCGAATTCCACCACTTATCGTTTCGGTGTGTTTTTTTCACCCCGGAAAAAAATAAAAAACTACAACACGCCTACGTACGCCGCCGGGAGGAACGCGCGAATATTAAATACGATATTGTAATAAAATAACGGAATGTTTATGCGTCTCGTACTAGTAGTAGTAGTAGTAATATTTTAAAACGATTACCGTTGAACATGCGAGCGATAAAAACTCGCGTTTTGTGTCGCGTTAGGCATAGTGCGTTCCGTGTCCGACGTGTGTACCCACCCCTCAACCCCCGGGGGGTGTAGGGGTGGTGGTTAGGTCGTGCCGCGGTTGTGTCAACAACGAAAGTATATGTGTACTCTGACGGTGGACTAGAAGTGGGGCGAATACTTGGGCCGAATCGATTTTAAGGTCCGAATATGAAAACGAAAGCGCGAGAAAAAATCGCCACGTTTTTTTTTCCGGCGGCGGCGGGCAGAACTGCAGTTTTGCAAGTAAATCAAAAACGAAAAACACCGTTATACCACGCACACTACGCGCCGAGTAAAAAGTCCGCGACGTTATTCTATTCGGTCGTCCCTTCTACCCCGTTCGACTCGTAATTATTATCAACGGCGGGTCAGGGTCGCCACCGCGGCGCGCCTATTTGTTCGATTCGTCGGCCGCGAGTACGTACGGTAATGGCGTTGTTGCACAAAACGTACGACGCGCGCATGCAAGTACGTATATACGAGTATAATTATGTGTATTACGCGGTAAAATGTGCGCGGCAAACGTAGTTGTTTTCAGCGAGACCGTCGTGACCCGGAGCCATTTCGCGCACAGTCGCCCGGCCCGCGCGGGCGCAGGATGGACTGACGAGGGGGAGGGGGCGCCCAGGATGTACCTGGGGAGGGGGCGCTCGGCGGTACCCCAGGGTTTCGAACGGACACTATCCCGTCGATAAAAACAAGAGAGTTGTATTTCGCGTGTTGCTCGGAAAATTAATTCGTATTTTGTGCGACGCGCGACGGTCGGTCGAAAAGGCTTGTTCATCAATTCTTTTCGACGTTCACACCGTTTCAAATATCTTTTCCCATTAGGCTTCTTATTACTAATTATTAAATGATATAGGGGTTCATTATTACATTTGTTTCGAGAAAAAGTCTGAACGCGCGCGAAACGAAAGTGTCGCGGGGTAAACGTTTTTGAATGCGAGAAATATAACACATTAATCACGTCGGGGTCGCGCGCGATTCAATGAAACGGGACGAGTATGTATATGAGCCGTGCGCGCGGGCCACTTTGCGCGCTTTTAAACGGGCCGTCGGATTTTTTCCCATCGAATAATAAATAGCTGTTCGCGCGTACGTGTCGACTAATCGACGATAAAAGAACGAGCGAAAACACGACGATTATTGTGTGTAGACACACGTGGAAATAATTCGCACAATAGACGATTATCGCACGGCGGCGTACAACGTGTCACAATGTACATTGTGTTGAGGTCTCGGCGCGGACCGCCGGGGTAACGATCGCGTTTTGTAGTTTTTTTTATTCTATATTTAATTTCGTGCCGTCCTTCTTTTTTTAACTCTCTTTCCCCGAACGTCGTCCGCAGATTGAACAAAAACACGAGTCCGGTTCGTAGAAAAACAACTATATATTATATTACATTATGAGCAGAGACGTGCGCTCGAACAAACGGCGGCGTTTTCGACGGTTTGTACACCGGACGTGCGATCGAAACGCGTCGGGGAATCAAATCTTTCGTCCGCGTTTTTGATGGAGAAAAAAAGACCGAGTTTGCGGTCTACTAAACGTTGCGAATTTCGAGCGCGCACGACGAGAGTACGTCGCGTTTTGTATTTTCACTCTGTTTCCCCGAAAAAAAGGAAAATCGACGAGAAAAACTAATATTGCATTACGAGCAGAGACGTGCGCTCAAATAAACGGCGGCGTTTTCGACGGTTTATACACCGAACGTGCGATCGAATCGCGTGGAGGAATCAAATCGTTCGAACGCGTTTTTGACGGAGAGAACAAATTTGCGGCCTAAACGTTACGAATTTCGCGAGCCGTATAGGGGATGCCGAGGACATTGGTCGGAAATCAAACGGGGCGCGGGACAAATGGGTCAATACTCAAGTCGTCAACCGTGTGGTAGGTGTACGCGTTCGTTGTTCCGCGTCCGGTAGGCCGGACGTCGCGTATCGTTTGCGATATAATATTATTATGCAACTATATTGATGTTATCGCTCCGAAATCGACAGCGAAGGTCTGAAATGGACGATATTGTGTTCGACGTCCCCGTCCCCCCTCCCCTCACGACGCGCGACGGTGTGACCCGGAAATATCGATAAGTACTAACTCGATTTGACAACGACGTATACTTTGTACGATAGGTTTTCGTGCGAGCCAGCCGGACGTCTGTGGTGGGCTCACTTTTCGACCGTTGCGATCAAAAATAAAATCGCTCTTACATCATCGCCCTTATAATATGTTACATTCGTTTTCGCCCTAGATCGTTAATGGACGTTCTAAAACAATACAATCGGACTCGTCGATTCATTCGAGCCCTTTTGATTGCGGCGCGCGCCGATTAAAAAGTGCAAAAACCAAACGGTCACGTCGCACTTTGAAAGGTCGGTGGTGTTTTATTTTTTCGTCGCGATCAATATTTCCGGAGATTTTCGCCCCGACCCTATTCGGTAATAATAATAACAGGACCCGGAATCATATTATATGAGCTTTGAAAATGTACAAAATGTACATTTGCGTGCACTTTAAAAACGCGACGCGCACAATGTGACGACAAATCGATAGTTAACGCGAGTTTAAAAACGTTCGGACAAAGTACACGGTGCGCAAACGGCGCGGCGGTGCACTTTTCAGTGTAAATATCTGAAAAAATTAATTATTTCGTTGACAATAATAATAAACATTGTTTGCCGTTGCACTTTGGGCCGTACCGCCGATACTCGTTAGTATTTGTTCATCTAAACGAAAATTCGGACGAAAATCGATTTGATTATAAAAAAAAAATGATATTCGAGTTTTAACAAATCGCGTACAATATAATTCATTATTACGTATTTGGCGACATGAATATAACGTGTGCACTAATACTATTAAAATATTGCGAACGAGAAAATTAAAAATGCATTTTATTTTCAAAAAAAAAACGATAAAATATGCATAACAATTAAATTTATTTCAAATATGCGGAAACATACAATACCCAGGGCGCGCGCGCACGCAAAACATATTTTGGGAGGAAGGGGGAGGGGTTAAAGGTCGTACATTTTCACATTTATATAACAAAAAAAAAAAGGTTCGCGCGATCTAAATCATAATAAGGTTATTATTATTATATTATCTCATTTAAAACGTAATAATGTGTTTTTTTCATAAAAACCGGAAAAAAAAAAAAACAAAAGAATTATTTACAAATCGAGAAAAACATGAATTTTTATAATATTATAAAATCTAATTTTCAAAGCGGTCTTTTGAAAATCTATAAATCGATATCAATTATTTATGCTGTCGTTTCTATAAATACGTCCACGAATAAGCGTTTAAAGCTGAATATATTATTATATAACCGTTTAATTTTGAGCGAACGTCGAACATTTGCCTCGATAAATTTCCCGAAATTCTCGGCTCCTCCCCCCGCGACGTACGCGCCTGGCAGTTGGATTTTGCCCGCTCGCTTATTAGGCCGGCATTTAAATTTATATCACACACAGCTACTTTCGAAACTAGTTAATATAAATATGCAAATATGCGCGCATATAAGTCTGAGAGCTGTCTGGTAATTATAAAGGATACTTTGTCGCGACCGATTTCGCTGTAAAGGATATTATTATTACTATTATTTTACAACGTATCCTCGAACAACGTTTGTTCGTCGAATTAAAAGTAGGCGCGTGTAATCATTTTTTTTTTTTTTTAATTCCATTACTTTGACGTGTAATTTTTACTGGAAAAAAAAAGAAAGAAAATCGACTCGCTCGAAATAAGCATATTTTATGCTCTATTATGTTGTTGTAGTATTTTACGATTAAATCGTTTTTTTTTTCGAGTTTTTTTCGTTGTTTCGCGACGTATCGTTACGATAATAATTATTAGTTATAATATTTAAATGCGAATTCGATAGGAGCTTTGGAAAAATGAAAGCTTTTCTAGCACGAAATCCGTTTCACATATTATTATTATAATGACATAATTTCGCACCGGAAACGTACGACGATCGATCGATCGATCGATATCTGATTATAATTATCACGTAAGATAGTTCGTTACGAACACGTTATTATTATGTAACAATAGTAACAATCTACGCGCGAAATCTTGCGTTCACGCGAAAAGTATTTTCGTTCGAAAGTTCGCAAAGTACCCCATTACATAACGACGATCGTTATGAATACATAATTATGTAACGATAGTAATTATGTAGCATAATTATGGAAAAATAGTAATAATTATGTAACAATAATAAATACGAGTGTGTTTGCGTAAATAGCGAGCCAATGAGAGAGCTCGCGCCGCTCGGCGAATAGCAGCCCAGCTGCTCGCGCGATCCGACTAATAAAAAAACAAAAAAAAAAAAAAAAACAAATCGAGCGACTCGTAAAAAGTACAGCTGCTCGCTCACGCCGCGCATCGACGATCAGTATAGTGCCGACAGCTGCCCGGGAAAGGTCTTCTCGCGAATCGTTTAAATTTTTCTTCGCCATAACTCGGTCGTTGTAATCCATTTCGTCCGGTCGACAATTATATTCAATAGTGATTTTTTTCTCATCGTGTTTTCGTCGAGTGAATTTCGTATCTACGCTACCAGAGCTCTTCGTTTTACGAGCCAATGCGGAACGCCGAACCCATGGACAGGACTTGTAAGTAGTACCGATTGTATTTTTATTTTAAGTCTATATTGGACAGAGCCGTGTCGTTTTGATTTCGCGCCCCAAATTTATTCAGTTATTAACACGATAACTTAGACCGGCGGCGCGGCGGTTCCCAACCTTTTATGAGCCTAAAATTTTAAATTTAACTTTTGGCGACTCGAAAAAAAAAACATAATAACAAACAACGTGTCTTTTATTTTTTAACATTTATTTGAAAAAAAAAAAATACAAACAAAAAAACCAATCGAAATACGCGACTTACGAATTTTTTCGCCAAAATTAAAATAAAAATATAAAATGTGTAAATCGTAAGAAATGCTTTCGCGACCCGAGATTGGGAACCGCCGACTTGGACAGTAATAAACAGTGCGATTATCATAAAAAAAAAAAAAAAACGCGACCTATTAATTATTATTATTACATATTTGCGGATAAAATCGTTGAGATTAATTTTTTGGCGTCCTTTAAAATTTGCATAGGCCCCCTTGGCCCAAAACTTAAACTAATAAACTGTCGCCGTCCAGGCCCGGTCCGTATTTATTATTTTTTTTTTACACTTAACTGGCCCTTTTGTAATTTTTTTTTCAAAGTCCAACCCGACCGTTTGTAAATAAAAATATACATCAACTTTATCTCCTTGCAGTATTGACATAGTAGACAAAAACATTTCATCATAAAGACGATAAATTTGTTACAAAGAAAAATATATTAAATTTTATTCAACTTATTTATAGAATTTTTGATACAATTTTGCGAACACCGATCACATTGTGTTACCAATTAAATTAATTAGTTTTATTTTCGACCGACCCCGGCCCAATGAATAATATTACGATCCCGGGGTTATAATTAACGTAATATTTAAATTATGGCCCGGCCCGGCCCGTGCTGATCTCTAATAGGTAGTAGTCGCGAGAACCGTTATTTTTTTTATCGTATCGCTGTCAAATAATCGCAATTTACACGACTATGACCACCAGCGCGATGCGTTTTCTTTGCGCGGTTTTCATCATTCAATAATTATTATTCATCTCTACGGCGTGTTTTTAAGTGTACCAAAGGCGCGACGGGACTTTTAAAAGTCACTCGTACGCGACCAACGATAATCGCATTAGCCACCGCGAGTGTTTAATGTAATTGTTGTCGTTAATTTTTAAAAAAAAACCGCGCGAGTATATTACATCGCGTAGTGTGGCGTTTTGGCCGGACGCGTTCGTTGCACATTTCGACTTGGAAATGCAGGCGTGTAATCGCCCGATATTTATAATATGACAATTATTACCAACGACGTCTCGTAAATTACTAACCTAACCGTCGCGCGTCGCCCATTTCAGGGATGGCACGCGAATAATTAAAATTCGTATTTATATATTATTTCTTTATTAATGCATCGGTGTTGGTAGGTACTTTTTCCCCGTCTTGGACGTTTTTTTTTGATAAAATCGAACAATCGTTATCGACCGATAAAATGATTGCTCTCGTGATTTGTTCATAATCGGGGTACGTCTGTCGATTTGTTGTAAGTGCGTGTTTCGCGCTCGTGCACGATTATTTTATAAGCGGATTTATTTAACACGATTTAAATTAGTGAATTAAATGTTAGTAGTTTTAGTGGATGAGAATGCATTAATAATACACTTTTTACTACTCGTTATATAAATATATAATATTTTTCATAACTTAATGGCACGCTCGTAAAAAAGAAAAAAAGAAAAAGGTAATTTTTGGCACGTCAAAATAATTTGCCACCCCCGGCCTATTTCGGCGGTGCGATTAATTCGTTTTCGTGTAGATAGTATTCGAAATGTTAAATTTTGATATTTCGAAAAAGAAAAAAAATGTTTACGCGGTCGTGTTAATCACGCAGCGGCGCGGCGGTGGTTCGACCGTGATTTCGTGCTCGTCGTCGTAAACTCTTCGCGTTGGAATTTATAGACGCTCTACAAAAACACTTGGCGCGCGTTAACAGTTGACGTATTGGTTTTGTGTGTCGTCGGAGTGTGTCATAACCGAACGAGCGCATAAATTAATTTCAGGCCTTTGTCGCGCGTGGACTCCCCGATCTGTATCGTAAAAATCTTTTTCGCGAAACACTGCAGTGTTTTTGATTACTCGCTGTGATTCCGAGAAACCTTTGCACACTTTACGGTTATAAAACTCGCCATGCTAAAACGCGTTTTAAACTCTGACGTTTGCGCGAAAACTTGTTCACTTTTATTATTTTATTATAGTTTCATAATAAATTGCCGGCCTCCGCCAATGACTTGGTTTCGTTTTAGGCGCGCGCGCTTGTACAGGGTGGTGCAGTGAATCGGGCGATTTTAAAATAACTATAAAAACCCAACGAGTGTTTTTTTTTTAACAAATATATTTATATAACCTGAAAAAGTATATAAAATAGCATTAAAGAAGACGTGTTAATTTGTTATTTAATTTTTATAAATGATATCTGCAAGACGGGGCTACGAGTCGTACGGCTAGAGTGAATATTCTAAAAGATTTGTTTCCGAACCGCATAATTTCTCGAAATGGCAATATTCCATGGCCTCCACGTTTGCCTGATTTAACGGCCTGTGATTTTTTTCCGCGAGGGTATATCAAAAGTAGGGTATACCAAACACCACTAAGGACACTTGATGATCTTTTAAACAAAGGATACGAGAAGAGGTGACACAAATCTCACCGGAAATTCTGCGAAACGTCATGACCAGTTTTCAAAGACGCCTTCACGAACGCTTGCTTCGAAATGGACGCCATCTTGCAGATATCATTTATAAAAATTAAATAACAAATTAACACGTCTTCTTTAATGCTATTTCATATACTTTCAGGTTATATAAATACGTATATTTGTTAAAAAAAAATACTCGTTGGGTTTTTATAGTTATTTTAAAATCGCCCGATTCACTGCCCCACCCTGTATGTGTACGTTGTGGCGGTGCTCCGCAACACTGCAATGTACCTACACTTCTCGCGTGGTTTTAAAAAATAAAAAATGCATTCTACTTTGATAGACTTGAGATAATACTATATATTATTATTTCGAATTTTTCGTTTACTTTAAAAAAAAAAAAAACCAACAATTTGTCGTCTTTATGAAATAATATCTACGCGAAGTGAAAATATTTTGCGTTACCTACATATTAAAAATCATAGAAAAAAAATCGAACGTTTTGGATTAATCATCTGCACACGTTTTCCGCGATAAATTGAACGTCGAGAGAGTGTTTTTTTTTTTTTTTCAATATTAATTTGCCGCCAGGCGTGCACAATAATGTCCGCGAGTCTCTTATTAGGCGGACGAAACTTGAATTTCAATCGAGTTCGAAATAACAGTCGACTTTGGTTTCGCGTTGCAATAGTAGTACACAATCTCAACAGTACTCTATTTCAGTAGGTATTCTGTTTATTACGTGTCTTAATTACGTGTCGATCGTGTTTAAACACACGCGCGCAGCTTTTATAATTCGATACGTCCGGGAATCAACAAAACGGGTGATTTTTCGGTTTGTTTTTTTTTTTTTTTGTATAAACGAATTGACTTTTTTTTTTTAAAACACACCCTAAAATGAAAACATAAAAAAAAAAAAACGAATCGTTTTATTCGCCGCCGATATATTATCATCGACACTTTGATGTAGCCCAAGTGTGGGTTGTCAATGCATATTTTGCGCATTATATTCACACGGAGAGTAATTTTTTTTTTTTGATGCATTTTTCGCTTTTCCATTTGATATGGTGAAATTTGATTTTCATATCGTCGCCAAACGCGTACTCCATCGGTAGTGTGTGCGTATTAATTATTATCGTTAAATACAAAACATTCGAGCGGAATATTATTTTAATATTGTTGTGTTTTTTGAACGCGCGATTGATTATATAACGCGCAATAAATCGATCGATAACTGGTGATACGAAAAACAATCGTTACGACTTTTCAATACGAATCGAATTCTGTGCCAGTGCTATTATACTAACTATAGCGTACTGAAACGACAATATAAAAAAATCGAAGGTAGAAATATAAAATTATTCCAACAATATTAGGTATTCAAATATATTCACTCCATTAATTTATCACTCTTCGGTATGCGCAAACGACGACGGGTTTGCATTAAGTAATATTTCAATATGCGTCGATATAAAAAAAAAAGAAAAAAAAGTTTCTTTCTCGACCTAACAAAACGTTAACAAATTGTGTACGATTCGGATCCGTATAATAAAAATACACTATAATATAATAGCCGCGAAAACGTTTTATGCCTCGTTTTCTGAAAATAAATCGTCCGCGTGTTCGTCGTCGGTACGTTTTGAGATAGCTTTTCTTTAATTTTTAATATTAACAAAACGGTAACATTTAAATAAATAGCATAAAAAAAAAAACACGTTGGATAACTCGAGATAAAATCAATTTTCATCAAGTCAAAAACAGCCGTCGCGCGTCGTCCGATTAAAGGCCAAACGCGGTGGTGAGGCGCGCGTAAAACGATTATAAAAATTGGTCGTGAAAATATTATATCCTCTTTCCGTCGCCTACGATTAATTTTCTTCCAAAAACTCGTAAAATATCCACGCCACTTGTCCGTTTGAACGTGTCGCAAAAACGAATAAACAAAAAGTGTATTAGACGCGAAATGATTCTTTTACGTAAAATAATTAATTAGTATGGTGTCATTGGATTGTATGATCAGCTTTTAACACGTTGATGGACAGTCATTGCTATAGCAGTTATAAGTCGTAAAATGGCATAACCGCTATAGCAGTCATATTCGTTGTGGGTTTATCGTATTAACGACAGATGTAATGTCCATTTACGACTTAACAATTTTTTCTACTTTCGTTGTTTTTAAAAGTGACAATGAAATCACAGCAAGACGCTATAGCAGTTATGTCCGTCAATGTGTTAATGTGGAAAAAATATAAAATTTTGCGCGTAACACAATAAATAAATAAATATTCCGCAAAAACAAGCGATTTTAACTCTCGTCGTGTTGTCC
Organism: Drepanosiphum platanoidis; assembly: GCA_948098885.1. Taxonomy (NCBI): domain Eukaryota; kingdom Metazoa; phylum Arthropoda; class Insecta; order Hemiptera; family Aphididae; genus Drepanosiphum; species Drepanosiphum platanoidis. The sequence continues at coordinate 5,631,360 of OX402540.1, forward strand.
GACTACGTTTTTCTACGAGTCGATAACACTATCGGAACCAACTCGAAATCGATTGATTTGCGCACGGTCAGCGCTGTTGGAGACTCGTAAAAAAAAAAACGACGCGTTTACAATCAATTTACGAAAAAATGTTTGCCCCCCCCCCCCCGCTCAAAGAGAGAGTTTGTTTCGTAAAATACGTGCCCCCTCCCCACGACATCTAGTCTATTTCGCGCATATTATCGTGTTCTATCAGTGGCGCAACCAAGGGGGGTGTTTTGGGTGTCTGGACACCCCCCCCCTTGAACCGTATAATAGGAAATTTATATTTAATTATATTCAATAACCATTGAAAAAAAATGTTCAATATTTTTTAAAATCTAGTGTTATAATTTATAACTGATAAATGTTACTAAGTCTTTTGTCCATAGTTTATCGACAAATTCGGAACATAATCATGACTAAAAATAAATATATTATTAAAACATTATTATTAACCCTTCGTTAGGCGCGTGGTATATTGTTACAAGTTTAGGCGCGTGGTCTACACTTGTAGACCATTTTAATTTCTGATTATTTTAGTTAATTTTTGATACTTTTGTTTATTTTAAGAATGTAAAATATTCATACACACGTAAGAAACCATAATAATACTGAAATATTCAAAATAATCCATAAATATTTGAAAAAAATACAATTATCCGTCAGTGGTGAAATTTTGATTATTTTTTTCATAGAATTTTTATTTTTAGAACTACTTACTCAATTATCTTCTGATTAGTCTGAAATTATAAATATCTTGAATTGACATGTTAACGAATGACCCAAAACAAATTAAAAATGTATATTTATATTTTCTTAGGAGTTATCTTCGAATGAAAATGGGTATAAATTACCATATAAATTACCTACCATATGCACATTAAAAATTGATTAAAAATCTATAAACACATAAAATGATTTCATATTTATTTTTATTTACTATTTATAATTCGTTTAAATTCGATTAATTAAAAATATAGATAGTTATAATGAAAATAATTTTGAAAATTTACAAAAAAAAAAAATAGGAACACGGTTAGTCGCGTGGTCTACACTTGTAGACCAGTAGTAATATTTTTGATTTGTTCAATCACACAACGCTCATCAACAGTCACGGTGGTACTGATTACAAAGTAATAAACATAAACAACAGCTACCCAAAAGTACAAGACACTTTAAGTTATTTTTAAAGACTTAAATTGATAATATTTATTGCTGGTCTACAACTGTAGACCACGCGCCTAACGAAGGGTTAATACGATAACATTATTATTAATACGAGTATAATAGTGCAGTATAGATATATGTGTTACAACCATGTAATCTACGTATACTATTTGTTTGAATAAAATAATATAATAGGTAAATATTTAATATAGTAGTCGTGACGACTGTCACTTGTACATAGTATACCAACAGATTTGGAAATGAATTGGGGAAATACTGTATACGCTACTGGCGGACACCTCCCCCTTGAAAAAATCCTAGTTGCGCCACTGTGTTCTATAGTTTATTACTTTAATAACACGTTATCATCCGAACGTGTCTCTGCACACGACAATAACAACAATTGACCTGCTCCGACTTTTACGCGGCTTGAAAACGTAATAATATATTCAACTCGGAGAATACGATTTCACGACGACGCTCCTCTTTTGTTATTTCACGCGTTTCAAAATGGTTTTGCCTTTTCAATTCGAGTCGTCGCGCAGTGCGTATTATTATTATAATATAACAATAATCGCAGTGCGATGTAGCGATATATTGTTATGAATATTTAAAAAGCCCGACATGGGTAACGACTATTGCGAAAAAAGGTTTCTGCCGCGCGCGTTGTCGACCAAGTTTTCAGCGCCACTCCGCGTCGTCGTCGTGTACGTTTAAAATCATCTTTGACGAGCGGATTGTGTTCGTTCGCCCGCCCGCCCGCCCGTCCGCCCGCCCGCTCGCACACCGCGACGATTCCGCGATTCGACCGTTTGTTAAACGCGTAACGAAATCGTGAAATTCGTCCTTAAAGTATATATTATAGCGTTTGCCCGTTTTTTACCGCTCGTAGCGCTAAATTGTCATTAGAAATACGAAAAATGTGTATTTACATCTCGTTCGGTTTACGCTTAATATAATAACTAGGGCTCGGATTTTTGTAGCAAAATAAATCCTTAAAAAAGCATTTATTAAATTTAATTCTAAAAAACAAATAGTCGCGCCTTATCGTTACGAGTATGAGAGGTCGGTGTTTTTTTTTTTCGACGATGAAATAAACGAAAACCCACAACACACAATATGCGAACGGTATTAAAAAAAAAAAAACGCTTTCGAGTGCGCCGAAAACTAGTGCGACGAAACGCGAAACGTCGTCGTCGGCGCTCGCGTACGGTTTCGAATACGATTATAGAATAATTTCGAGGATCAGTATGCAAATGTCGTGTTCCGTATCGAACTTCAGGATAGCGCACGGTAATTATAATAATAAATAACGCGTTTATAATGTTGTTGTTGTTCGATACGTACAATAATAACGTAATTTATTGTAATCACTAGGACGGTATGCAAACAATAATAATCCTTATATAAGTCAATAAGTCCGCAACGGCAGCGCGGTGTATTTCGACTTTTAAGGGGTGGTCTCGAGGAGTCCCTTCCATTTTAACGTAGTTTTCCACGCGCGCGCGTTCGCCGTATCGCGAACCGCGTAGAAATTAGCCACAGTTCGAATAATTGAATTTCGAATTTCCCGTAAACATAACAGTAATAATTATTATATACTGGCGCGCGTTTACGCGATTATTGTAGCGGTGTTTTGTGTTGTTTGTTAAGTATTTGTTAGTAAATTTCTATCGGGTCGTTTTGGTTTAGCAATATAGCGTTCGGAGCCGTCGAAAGTCGCGGGAATTAGTCGAGCTGTGTGTTTTTCCGTCTCCCTCCGCGGAAACGTATTATTAACCAACTTAATCGCCGCACTATTGCTCGTCGCGGCGGCACTCGGCTCGCGCGCCACTCTTCTCTCCCGTTCGCTCTGCCTACGAGTGTACTCGTACTCGTATGGTCTGAGCACTCTGCGCGGTAGAAAAAGTCGATACAGCCGCCGTTCTTCTTCGTCGCCGGATCGCGGGGTCCCCCTCGTAACGATATCGCGCACGTATTTTCGCCCGAGAGTTTTATGAAAATCGGATGGCGGAGGGCGCACCGACTGATTCTCCCGGTGTCGCACTCTGTTTGTAGATAAGTCCTCGGCGGCGTTTTTTCTCGAAATCTTTCCGAACGATTACGATTTCTCTCTACGAGAAACGCGCGCGCGTGTCCGATGTCTTTGAATAGATTTATTCGTTTTCGCGATCGGCGTATACGAGTAAATAATAATAATAATATATTTATTGTTATAAAAATCAATAAATAAACAACACCCCGAGGGGTAGGAATACAATTATTAAATAAAACATGTAACATTAATTATTTGAATTATAAATACAAGTCTTCAACGTGGTGGTGCATGAATCAAAAAAGAAATCGAAATTTTTTATTTGATCGCATAACGTTGGTAGGCGACACATCGGACTATTAGAGAAATAATTAGTTTTTGACCGTGGTATAGCAAAAGGAGGATTTTGTCTTGAATTGAAGGAGGGTACTTATTGAGACCAATTTTTTGTAATAGTTCGGGACAGACGATTTCTCCATTAAAGATTTTATAAACAAAAGTGGCATCAAAAACTAACCGTCTGGTCTTTAGTGATTTTAAACCTGCAATTTTTGCAATCTCGTCCGTATTTTGGTTAAAAATCATTGTTTTATACGCATAAAAACGGAGGAAATTTCTCTGATATATAGATATATAGATTTTTAAATGATCGCACGGCGGTGTCACCGTGTTCCAGTCGTAAAAAAAAAAAAACGCCCTAAATATAATACATAATACGCGCGTAATATTTATGCGAATCGAAAACTCATTCGTATAATATGTAATACACAAATGGACTTTATTATAATATTGTCGTTTAAAAGCGTTTGACATATATTATTGATATTAATTTTACTACTTATTATATACCGAAAGAGAGAGAGAGAGAGAGATTTACGGTATTTGTGTATGCATTTAGATGCATTCAACGTTAGTAAAATATTTACTCTTTCCGAGTATTACTCTATACACGCGATAATTTATACATTTTTATCGCAAGGTCGTAACTATAAATAAGTAAATACCTATTTGTACTACGTATACCGAACAGAGTCTCTAGAAACTTTTATGTACGTACCGTTTTCGTTTACATAAAAAGCATTTTTAAACTTTTAGACACTCTGTTTACACACACACACACACACACACACAATTACTTGTATGCAACGTTAAATTATTATAATTACTATAGTGTGGTTGTTTTTGCCCGTCTGTTCGCAGAGTACGACCCGTTCCACATCGACACGCTGGCTTCGTGCAACCATGCGTTGACCGTTTGCGAATCGACTCCCGACTGCCGGAGAATATTCGAGGACTTTAAGAACAGTTGCAAAGTCACCAAAGACAACACGTGCGAGACGAGTAGACCGTGAGTACTTCATTCCATATATTTTTTAAGTATCGCGCGCGAACGTCGATTGTTGTTGAGATTGATTTTTTTTAATATTAAGGACACGACTATGATAACAGGAGTCGTATTGGGTTTGTGTTTTTAACGCGGAAAACACGTCGAAAACTCGACGATCTTGGCTTTTTCTCGTCCTGTGGGGTGGGGCGAGAAATAAATCCTTTAAATCCCGCCCACCTTTGCTTTTATTTCTGTAGGACATGTGTGTGTGTGTTTATACAAACGCGCGTACGTACCCGCTCGTATTATGACGTGTATTACGCGCCCCCCATACACTTTGTAAATAAATTATTTGCACGTCGATCGTTTGTTGCCAACAGCGCGCGCGCGCGTGTGTGTGTTTCGCGTTCTCAAAACAAACAGCGCGCGAGCGCTTAAAGACGCGAACAAATAAATGGGTACGACCCGTAATTGAATTCGCAGTTATTATTATCCGGCGGGGCAGCACGTGTGCACGCGGCGCCCACGCGGGTTACTTAAATTCTTGTATCCGATATTATATTATTCGCGCGCGCGCGTGCGTATATGAATCCAATTCCCCTCCAAATCCCTCGTCGTGTCGATATCCGACCGTATACCCCGGATTACCGCTTTTAATTCGTCGCGCGAGGGCGGGGGTGGTTTTTTTCCCCTCCCCCCCGATCACGAGCGCGAGTCGATTTTATTTTATTTTTTTGTGTTCGCACACAGTTTTTTCAAGTGCCTGCCTTCGCGCAGGTACTACACTTCACCTCCCTACGAAAAAATGTTATCTCCCACTACACGTCGACAAACAATATACGAGCATTATTATTGTTATACTAGCTGAATAACCCGGCTTCGCCCGTGTGCAGTATAACTTTTTATTTTATCAGTTTTTTTCATTTTTACCCCTTTTTACCCCTTTGAACCCCTTAGGGGTCGAATTTCGAAAAATCCTTTCCCATGGGGTCTCCACTATATAAAACGAAAATGTTGACCAAATTTCATACTCAAAGCTTCAGTGACTCAGGATTTTTTCCATTTTTACCCCTTTTAACCCCCTTAGGGTTAATTTTCTTGATAATTCTCTCCGTAAAAACTATCCTCGTACTTCAAGGAATATTATAAAAAAAGAATTAGCGAAATCGGTTCAGGGGTTGTTGAGTTATGCGCTTACAACACATTTTGCGATCCATTTTTATATATAAGATTATACACACATCGATAAAATTAAGCACGTGTACTTGTGTACCAATTCTATGAAGTTTCCCATAGCTTTTAGACTCGAGTATGATAACAACAACGTTTCAATTTTCACGTGACGAAATTAGACGTCGATATTATTTCGGAAAAAAAATCGAAAAGTATTATATACATTTTATAGCCGTCCAAAATTTTTAACGCCCCTTTCTCCTCACCACCCCTCCTTAATACGCCCCAGAACGTTTCCCGCGTTTGTTGCACTTACGAAATCGTTGTTTTATGACTAAGACGCGATATTTTATAATCGTCAGTTATAGTATTCAATTCATATTGTATTAAATTTTAATTCTACGTGTCACGTGACGTTCGAAAATCTAACGTTACGGTCGAGTAAAACGTTTTTTTCCAAAATCGTCCTTACGCATATTAAACTTAATTAATTCGAATTTTGACGTTGGACCACTTTACCCGCGCGGGAGTGAACTTTTTTTCTTCGACTTTGACCGCGTAGTTTATTTTCGATTAAAAAACGCGAAATCGAAATCTCGACTTTCGTAGAGTAAACAATTCAAAATGGGATATTTTTCTTTTTCTACTCTGACTATTATTCTTCGAGGCCCACTATAATAGCACGTATGTAATATAATTAATGTATACAAGTCGTTAAAAATAAAAGAATTAAAAACCAATTTTTGACGTTGCTCGTCTTCCGCGTGAGTCAGTCAACATCGGGAATATAGAACCGCTGGTATATAGACGGTACCCGTTTGGAAAAAAATCGTAGTTACACGTATTTAGTCGGTTTGCAAACGAAAACGGCGTTTGATCGTCGTGATTTCGTCAAAGTGTTGGCGATTCTCGTGGGACGCCGGCGGGGGGCACCCTGTATAGTTTTCGAACGTGCGACGAGCGCGCGGCGGCGTACGCGTTGTAAAACGGTGAGGATTACGTCATAAGAATTTAATGTAATCCTCGCCATTTTTATAGTGTTTCTTATTTTTTTTACGCGCGCGTAATATTTCACCTAACCCGATGTAAAAAAAAAAAAAGAACAATGCGATATTATATGCACTCGATGTGTAACCCGCGCCCCCCGCGCGCGCGTCGTACACCACCAATCAATATTACACGAAGATACGCGTTTTCCGTCGGTGCCGCGTCGTCGTTCTCTCGCAAGTAATAAAATACTTTGTGAAATGCTCACAAACGTACTCACACACACACACACACACACATAGGGGAGGGTTTATACGCCGCCGTTGAAAAGTTTATTTTAAATTCATCGCCGCGTTTGCGTTTTATCCCGTCGGTGTTCTCTCGGCGGACGACACGCCACGTCGATTACCGGAATAATTGATCCGCAGACGATTATTTAAAATATTATTATATTAGCGCCGTTTTTTTTTTTATTTAGATATGACCTACATAATCGCGCGTTACAATCGTACGTGTTAATGTTTAATGTCGTGTTTGGGAGTAGTTGCGCTCGGTCGCGCCGTTAATAAATGATGTGTGTGTGTGTGTGTATAGAGTATATTATGCTGCTACACCACTTCGGCGCGCTCGATTTGTTCGTCTTTATTGGTTTTCGAGGAATCACAATGAGATATTATTATTATAGATTCATTATTATGAAATTGTATAATATTCTTCCGCAGCGAAACTTTTTCAGTCCGTGCGCAGCCGCGGCATAACATCGTATAAATGCATTAAAAATATTAAGTTTTTAGGAATTCCAATACTTGATATTTTCTTTTTCTTCGGAATAATCATAATATTATACGCGCGTATACCAGTGGTTGCGAAGAATTGAATACTCGCCCGTGAGCTCTATTGTATAAACTCTTTGCCGCGGCCGAGGATTTTTTAAGGGTACCTATAGTATATATTTTTCGGCCAAAGGTTTCTCTCCTCCGCGGTGCGATATTCATACCTTTGGATATTTAATTTGGCTAAACACAAAACGAAAAACAACTCATACATTTTTCACGCCGGTTTTTACATAATAAAGTAGAGAAGAACTTCTAAAACTTATGCAGGCATACATATATTTATACATGATACGTATATATTATAATATATATATATATATATATACAATGCGCGTTATACATAGTCACTTAGGGTAAATGTTGGAAATACCGCGGGTGAATCGAATTAACATGTATTACACATATTTTCCTTTCTCGCGGTAAGATTATAATATATACGTATACGCATCGGAGCTACTTGAAATACTGCGCCTTTAGGTTTTTTATTTATCGCGAATACGTAAATAACACGTGACGCGTTTGTATGGATAATATTCGACATTATAATATAATATTATATAGACGCGGATTAAAACTATCCTAGGCAGTAGGCACAGTGTCTATTTATTTCCCATTGTGTTGCGGTCCTGGTGTACAGTATTAAAATGATAAAAAAACCTTATGTTTGGGAGAGGTTCAGAGGCAGTGTTGAATCTCAGTGTTAAGAGGCCTTTAGATCGAAAATATTATTACAACATAAAAATCTTAACTTTTACATGATAACTTGTATTATTTATTTCATATTTGATAACGATTTTAACACATCCTAAAAACATTTGATTTTACTCTAAATATATTTAATAATTATTATTAATATTTAAAGTATTTAATTTACAAAAAAATTGTAGCCTCACATTTTATTGTGCCTATGCCCTAATACGGCCCTGTATAGACGACGAGTAATCAAGCCAATTTACTGCCGTTTTCTTTTTTCTCGCGAGCGCGTCAGAGATTTGTTAGATTTTGATATTACGCAGTAGAGGGGAATAAAATATTTTCACGGTTTTAATTCGCGTAACCCTTCAAATGCGTATTGCTGCGGCGAGCGAATAAAATACTAGCGCGCGCGCTTACTTTGACGGAGAAAAATCGGCCCCCCCTCCAAAGTCGTCGACACTTTTCCTATGGAGAAGGAAAAAAACCGCTGCGCGTCGCCGTCGTCGCTTTTAATTTTTACGGGATCGAATGAAAAATCTCGCGCGTTTGTTCGTTTCGCTTACATTTCGAATCCGTAACAAACGCTCTAGGTCGAAAGTTCAAACGCGTCCCGACCGAAATCAATCTGTGCTCTGTCATCGCGCACGACGTAATCGAATATTGCCCGTGACGTTTTGGAAAACCGAAATCAGAAATTCAGAAATAAACCCGGCGGCGGCGGCGTTATTACGTATTATTACACTTATTGTTAAACGTGTCTCGTGAAAAAGTTTACCATATTAATGATTAACAGATAACACCGAGTTCAAAGTAAAGAAACCGACGACGGCGCGCGGCGCTCGCGGGTTTCCGTCGGATTGGCATTGTAATTTTCTTTTCTATTTCCCCCCCACGACACCGAAAACGCCGTCCTCGACCGCGACGCGCGTACGATATAATAATATAGTCTCATTGGCCTCTCTGCGAGACTCGGACTTTTGCGCGCAAAACATTATACACGAACCACGTCGTCGTGTTTAGTGCGTTCTATGCAAAACCAGACATTTTTTTTGTCAATATTTATTATTTACAAAACGTAGTTTTCCGCAAAAATCGATCGTTGAAAAGTAAAACGCGCGACGGTTAAAAAACTCTTACTTTTTTTTTTTTTCAAGACTGGGTTATGTATAACTATTGATGTGTATCGAGTGTATAAATATATATATATATACAAAGTATATTATATTATAACCTTCGGGAAAAAAATGAAATAAAAAAATGTCTCCTTTTATATATTATTTTAACGACGCTATCGGCGAATCGATTATTTAAGCTGAAAAACATAAACACACGCATTACAATGTGGTGTGTAATATGTCGAGTAACCGCGCGTCGTATATTAAAATATTATTCTACCAAAATACGGTATATTATATTATAAAGTTACATGACATGAAAAGACTCGTTAAATATACGCTCTACTTTTTGTGGTAGGCGCGTAATTGGGTTATCCTAATATCGAACCTCTCTTTATATATTATTATTATATTACTTAAACATATCACATCGCCATACGATTAGTGTTTTTTCGGTTTATTATCGTGCGCGTTCGAGACTTTTCTCTCTCTCTCTCTCTCTAAAGGTCGCCCTCGGCATTAACATAATTGATAATACGTAGAGCGCACATGTAGTTGTTTAAACCGCGATCATAATCATATTGTATTTAGTTTCGCTTATAAAAACATAAAAATACACGAGCAACAAATCGCCAAAGTTCATATAAATGTGAAATTAATCGGAACTGTTTCGAAACGTTAGACGAATTGTCTAGCCATTCCATACTCTAAATCGTTATATTTATCGATTATTTTACGGGGGAACGAAATGCTATTCCGATCGCCGCCTCCGCGTTTCTTCATTTATCTCGTGCGCATTGTATATTTCGTTTTTTAAAATACCAATTGCGTTAAAGACGTTTTATAATATTATAATGCAGCGGTTCCCCAAATTTTTTTTTCCGCGGTGCCCCTTTTTGGAACAAATTTAGCCGCGGTGCCCTTCTGCGAATAACACGAAAGACGGAATAAAAATAAAAATACTCATTGACAGCCAATTTTATTGATTTTATTAAACCTAATACAATCTAAGCGTTCTGAGCCAAGTACTACACAACTAACTTAATTATAAATTAATGCATTTTTAAACTTAAAAAAAATAAATAAATACATACATTTTAAACTATTTGTTATGGGCTGTAGAACGAAAAAAAAAATTATTTACTTTACGAACCGGTCAGGTGTTAGGGGTCGTCTGATGATAGTATTGATCAGAGTTTCGAGTTTGAAATATACGATTTGACGTTTTTCGATTGATGTGATGTGTGTTAAAAAAAAAAAAACCGAACGAGCCGCCTTCTTTTTTTTTGATAAATATAATTTCGACGCTCGCACGTCCGCGTGACTGACTGTTTATAGCGATTACAAGTAATGTCCATTAATAATTCTAACGATAAACTATTCACTCGATTTATTAAAATATAATTTAAGAGTATACGTTTCGATGCATTTTTCGTTTCGGTCACAGTATGGAAATCGATAGTTTCATTTTTTACCAAGTCGAATTCGTCACAACAGATTGTTTGATTTTGGCAATCGATGAAATATACTTTATACGAACGCGATAATCAAACGCGTAAATATTTATATAAATCGTTTTCACACACGACTTGTATCCTCGTACGGTATCCTTCGATATCGGAATAAAAAAACCGCGCTATACCTTAACCGTCGTCGTCGTTCGCGGAAAATACGTTATTTGTGCTCGAAGCTGGAGACGCGCGACGCGACGACGTTAGAAAACAAAACCACACCGCGCCGACTCGCGACTGTGTGTTGTGTAGACGAATGACGTGAAAAGAATTAGAAATAAAAAAAAAAAAAAAAAAACGTGTTTCCGTAGAACGAGGAATTAGAGCATAATATTATGATAAATACTACTCGGGACTACTATACTAGAAGCATCCGTCAAACGTGCTTTTGGATTCGTGAGCGGCGGCCACCACAAACCGCAGGTAAATTATACCGTCAAAACACATTTCTGTATTTCATCGGTTTGTAACTCGGCGGAACGGCCGTAAAACGAAATGGTTTTTTTTTTCTTCTTTAAATGTCTCGTTGCTGTGTTTTGCCGGCAGGCATTTTTTCCGTAAAAATACGTCGTATTGAATGTGAAAAGAGGAGCGCGCGCGCGGCGGAAGAAAAAAAAAAGAGACTTTTTGTCGTTTTTATCAAATAACATAATATCGGTTAGTTTAATGCTATAACTATTCGGAATTCTTTTCCTCGATTCGTAATCTTTTGTCATCATCGTACGACGCGCGCATTGTTTATAAATAATACGAAACAAATCGCTATTAGTACGTTTCTCGGCGGTCGCGTTCTCCGACTATTATAGGCAAATCATAAAAACTCGAATAATTATTTTCAATTCGCGAATTTACGTATTTCACATGGCATATTTCAACAAGGAGATAAAACGACGCGCGGGCAAGTCTTTATTTAAATAGATAAAATCCTGCGACTAATGTCCAAGACTTGCGTTAAGTGTTGTCGATATTAAAAAAAAAACACATTTGATATGCTCGTTTCAAAAAAATGTTCAACACTGTTATGATTTTACCGTCCGAAAGTTTTACAAATCGTTCTCATCGGAGAGGGGATAAAAATCGTAGCTTTCTATATTCGTGTGTAGCTCTCGGTAATTGAATACAGTCGACTCCGCTTTATTGGGACACATCGGTTGCATATGTTATTTGTCCCAATAAAGCGGTTGTCCCAATAATACGAAATGAAAACAAAAAAAACATACACATTTATTGAAAAACTGATTTTTTTTAATTAAACAAAAAGAAAAACATAGTATTATAACCTAAATATAACTAAATGGTCATAGCATTGCACGTTTGAATCCAGATGTTCAAATTCTACGTTGTTCAGTACTCTTACAATATCATATTCTTCGGAATTCGGTTCTAATATTGTTGATCGATGGTATGATTTTCTTACTGATCTATTAATATACTCGATAAATAAATGTCCCAATTATCCGGATTCGTGGCCCAGATAAGCGTTGAACGTTTACCCTACAAGACGTATACATTTGTTTTCGTAATTGAAGAATTGTCCCTATTTAAGCGGTTGTCCTTATTAACCGGTGTCTCTATTAAGCGGATTCGACTGTATTATGTTTTTGATAAGAATATTTGCCGCGTTTGTCCGTCGAACGGAGGACGTGTTTATTGTGTGTCGAGTCGATATTAAATCAAGCCGACGACGCGCGACGCTCGATTTAATCAATATTATATTTTATTTCCACCACCAGAACGGATAAAACGCTCGGTCCCGGCCAGGAGGTTAGTTATGTGCCCAAAAGCGCAATAGCCTGTGCCGTATTCCCACGGTAGTTGGCTCTACGCCCAGTCGACTAAGCCGGGCCGGGCCGTGCCGAGCTATCCGGTTACCCCAGACGCGAAATATTGTCCTTTCCGAACCCGGCGTTCGATACTGGCGAAACGTTTACCGCGCGTCACTTGTTTCGGAATACCTCTGGAGAAAGTCTGCGCTTTTTCACCGCGTTATATCTCGTCAGCGGCGCGCAAACCGCCGAAATTATTTATTTTGACTCATCAACCCTCCCCTCCTACCGACATTGAGTAAGCGTACAATTATTATACACTTACTCGATGGTTTTTGACGCATACAAACGTATTGTTCACCGGTCGTTTGGTTAAAAATGTATCCATCCGACGACGACGTATAAGTTTATATATTTTAAAAATATCAGTTTAAAAATAATACAAATACATCAAGTACGATTTACTCGACGACTCTTACACGACATAATAATCGTGAGATCAAATCAAATTACCGACACAATAAATTCGAATTAGTTACGAATAATATAAGACGACATTTAATTTATAATATATACAAGTAGTACAAATATAACCAAGAGGCGTACAGCCATAACTAACCACCGACTAATATTCGTATAGTATTTCCTATAGTCATCAGTACGTATAGGAGATGATTTAGAATATTTTCTAGATATATTATTAACTAGCTGAATAACCCGGCTTCGCCCGTGTGCAGTATAACTTTTTATTTTATCAGTTTTTTCATTTTTACCCCTTTTACCCCTTTTAACCCCCTTAAGGGTCGAATTTTGGAAAATCCTTTCTTTAGGGGCCTCTGCTATATTAAATGAAACTATTGACAAAATTTAATACGACAAAGCTCCAGTGACTCAGGATTTTTTCCATTTTTACCCCTTTTAACCCCCTTGGATTGGAAAATTGTTCATTATTTCCAGTGGATTTGGTATTTATTCTGAAATTTAATCGTTCTAGTAGATGGGGGGCTCTAGTATCGTAGAGTTATCCAATAGTTTCACCAAAAATGGAGGTTATTGTGTTCTAGACGAGATTATAAAACGGCGTTGTTTTCACACGATTTTTAAATAATTAAACTCGTGTCCTGCGACGACGGCGGGAGTCATCTGAGCGGGACAAACGCGCTCGTCGACGTTGTGACGTCGTGACGTCGACGCGACTTTTGCGCGAGAAAACTAGACGTTCGAAAGAAAACATTCAAATAAGTATTGTGATTCTCAACTACCCGCGCGTACGTTAATAATTCGTATGGAGGGGGGGGGGTGTATGATTGCGAGCACAATCGTGTCGAGATGTAAACGGACACGAAAACTCTGCGAAGTTATGAAATATTTCTAGTTCGAGTGTCGGCGGCGGCGGCGGCGGGGGTGTGGAGTTGTACGATTTATAATTAAAGAAACTATAACCGTTTTCGCTCGCTTTAAAATTTAATAACGCGCACAACAGATATAAAACATATCGGGTTCTTTTCTATACATTTTCAAACGGGTTTAAATTATAATCCGACGAGAGTATTATTAATACAATTTCTGAAACGCAAAATCCAATTTCATTATATATCGCCCGGGCGAGAAACGCGCCGAGGGAGAATTCGCGCCGCGCGTCGTTTCTACTCGGTTTAATATTTTATTTAATACGTCGTCGCTTAAATCAAATCCTCGTCTGTTATTATTATTATTATTATTATTGTACGGATGATGACCTGATGATGGTTTGTTACGAAAACCGTTTGATGCATTTAGGTTTGCTCTTCAAAGCCTTTCTGCGATATGCCGCTAAAACGTCGTCGTGTAAGAACCACCGTAATCGTTGTGGAAAAAATAAATACCGCTCGACGTTTCTTTTCACGTTTTTGAAAATAAAGCGATCGCAGCAGCCGCGGCAGCAGCTACCCTACATTATTCCAATTCGGTCGTCGGGGTAGGTATTTTAATTCATTTTGTACGAACGACGCGGGCAGTGCTTATGTACTTACACTTCTGAACTATCGGGCCAGGACCACCGGCGTCCATTAAAACGAGGTACGTGCCTCAATTTAGATCCTTTGTGCCGCGGCGCCAACGCCACCGCCGCCGTAAACATAATTTCACACAACGCGTAATTTTTATGTACGTAATAACTAATAACGTCGCGCGCGGCCTTGTTAATATTCACGCGGCGGCGGCGGCGGCGGCGCAGAAAACACGCTCGTCGGTAAAATCGGAAATCGTATATTTTAATCGAAAGAACGTCGTCGATAATATCGTCGGCGTAGGTTTTTTTTTCCGAGCGTTCCGAATACTCGGTTTTTTGTCGTCCCCTTTTTCGAGATGCGATCGAATCGGTCGGACATAATATTAAAGTCTCGATATTACACCGAGCGATTTTACACGCTGCGTGTCGGCGAATAAATTCGCTCGCTCGCTCGCTAGTCGCGCGCACGTATTCATGTGATACACGCGACGAAAAATTGTAATATAAATAGTTCATTCGTTTTCTTTTATATTTTAATGACAAAGTGGAATTGTTTTTTCCAACTCCTGTCGCAATAAACGAGAGATCGCCACAATTCCCGCGCATGCACGTAGTGCTAAAAAGCCGCGTTTTCTCGCGGATTCATCGAGTCCATCGACGAACGAAAAATAATAAAAGTAACACACCAAATTACAAGTACCGTGGCGTAATTCACGTCGGCCGCGCACACGACTGTTTCGGGTCTAATAGTAATAATTATTATCCGAGCGCGGACGGTGAATTTTATCGCGGAAAATCGTGAAATTGGATCCCTCGTTTAATGCGCGATACAGGTGCCCGGGCGGGTATCGTAGGTACCCTCTACGCAAAATAGTGTTGTTTACATACGTATCGTTCGGATGTTGTGGCGGAGGACGCATAATTTTAATTAAAACTACACGCCGCGTATTAGCTTGGTTCGACGAAAGCAAAAGTTTTCTTAATACGTTCGCGTGCGTACGTTCCAACCGTAATGTATATATAACGCGATATGCACTCGTGCACACATCGCAACGCGGTGTTGTTCTAACGTCGTTATAACCCCGCCGTACAAAAATTATCATAAATTTCCAACTCTCTACCGACCGTTGTCAAATAAACAAATACTATATAATAGTCGCTAATTATCATAACAGACGGCGGGGGTTTCGTTATAGTTTTTAATTGCACCTCGCCGACGACGAAGAAAAATGCAAATCCGTACGGATATCTAATAACGCGCGTTCCCCGTCCAATTACCCGAGTTGGAAACAAGTAAGGGGGCAATCGATAGTACGTATTATGACGCGGGCGGCGGCGGCGGGCTCTGCTTGTCGTTCTAATTACGACGACGACGACGACGACGACGACGACGGTCGTTGTTTACGCGAACACAAACGCGCAACGATCGACGCGCGCGTTTTCAACGGGGGGTTGTTTTTTTTTCATTATAATTCATTTTTTATTTTCTCCTTTTTTTTGCAGGGAAGAATGCCACAGAGATTGGCTGCGTTTGCGGAAAACTCCGTTGTTCGGATGCATATGTCCTCAGAACCAAGTGAAAAAACGTTGCGATCGGATTTTCGCTCTGATAAATGAAAACCCGTGCATTAGTAAGTATACTGCTATAGTATTTTATTTTTTTCCATACGGTTCTTCGTTTTATTACGATTTTATTGTTCACGAATATTCGTCGCGGAATCGAGTGACCTCGTCCGGTGTGATGTTAATTTCGGTAATGTCACTTATAAAGTGATGTCGTGCTCATCGCGGAACCCGCGCGTCGTGTTGTTATAGTTTTTTTTATGACCGTTTCGTTGCCGTTGGTAAAAATAAACGAGACGTTTAAGCGAATACTTTGAATAAATATATATATAATAATAAAAAACATAATCCCCGTATTGGTATATGATTGGTGATGTCTTTTTGAAACCGAAAACGGATTATTTTATCAGAACAAATATAAAAAAACCAACCGTACCGAGAGAATTAAAAAAAGGAATAAAAAAAATTATATCTATAAAATTACATTGTCTTGTAATTTCCTATGAAAAAGTCGCCTTAAAGTCGAACTCGCGTATTCGCAAAACGAGAGAAAAGAAAAAAAAAAACGAACGTTATTCTAAAAGCAACGTCGTCTTTCTCCTTTCACTTAGTATGATTGCTTAGAAACCCGAAAAATATTATCCGAACGCATTGCGAAAATGTTTGTTTCTATTTTTATTTTTTATGACAGTTTTCGGCGATATCGCCCTTGTAGTGGTTGTTCTCCGCCGCCGCGCAGTTATGGTTTACATTGAATTAAAAGTAACCTAATCAAATGTTGCCGGCTATGGTCGTGAGATTACTTAAAACCGAAACGATATAACTTTGATAATGTTTACGATCGCCCGAATGAGAACATTTCCCAGACGTAAAATAAGTTTCGCCCTAAGGAGTGATAATAACGACAAGTGTAAACGCCACTCGAGAGTCTCGTTGCCTAAACTTTGAGCCGGAATGGTTTATGAGCGTGTTTCGTTTCGTAGTAATATTGTCGATAATTCGTTTCGGGTAAATGTTATTAAAACCGATAAATATCTCGTTTCATTCGTTTTGAATTTCGGAAATCAAACAAACTAGGCGTGCTTAAGTAAAACTGTTTGTTTTTTTTTTTTTTTGTTGAAATCGGTGTGAAAAATCTAATATCCAAGTGGCCGTCGTCGGTAAGCGTCTCGTATGCGGTTAGTCTGTCGGGGGGGGGAGGGGGGAGGGGTGTCCGGCGCGCTCTCCTGATTTGAAAACGTGCGATTTTATTCGTTGAATATATAAGGGTTTATATTGATTGCAAATAAAACGGCATTTGTTTTGACGTTTCGAGCTTTTACTGTCGTTGTTTAATATGCACTTTGCTTAGTTGTACATTTCTTATTATGATTAGATCTGTTCGTCCGCTGTACGTTTTAAAGCGACGAAACCTCACGTTTTCGCCACAATTTTGATTTGTGCGAGCGTTTGCGTATGGTTTACATACGTATATATAATCCTATGATTAGTATGAAAATAAAAATGTGTACAAAAGCATTATTAGCCTGGACAAAGACCTAAAGCGGTCGAAGCCATATTATCGCGGTTTCGCCCGCGTTCTCGCGTTTTGTCAGTACTACTATAGAAGTATTGAACTATTAATGACTCGGCGCGTCGTGCTTTCTAACGTTTCTTTCTTTTTCGATAAAATTTAAATCGCCTTGGAATCAACCCGTCGTCGTACACGACAAGTGCTCGAAAAAACGGTGGGATTTTCAATTTCAATATCGGTTTCTGATAGAAAACCGTATCCAGTCGGTACTTTCGAGAGGTTTTCATTTTTCGAATTTCCCGACAGTATTTATTTTTTTTTAAATATCTAATCTGCCACTACATGTACGGCTATAGGTATGTAGACCAACTATAACCGTCCGACAATCCTCCCCCCCCCCCACCCCGTATTATAGGTAAGCGCGTCTCTTTTGTTCAGCTTTGTTCGTCGATTATTTAATCACCTGAAAACCGACCGCGTTGTGAATCCAACGTCTGCAACATTCAATAGTCGGGCACTACCTATAAATACGTAGACCGGAGGAGAACGCGGACAAAGCTATTTTCAATAAAGGCCGTTCGCGAGATTGGCCAATAAAAATAATCGCGATTGTGCTTTCACTTAGAGAAAATTTACTATCGAAAAAAAAAAAAAAAGATGAAAAAAAAAAGCCATTACGCTCGTTGATGCAGTAAAGTTAATTTTTTCTTTTCCTCTCGTCTAGACCTCTTCTCGAGAAGAAAAAGTGGGGGGGGGAGGAGGAGGAGGAGGAGGGAAAAAACCGTTTTTACATTCTGTAGGGGTTTAATAACGAGTTGGAAAAAAAATAAATAATCGTTTGTAAGACAAACGATTAACAAGCGAAACAAATCTTTTTAACCTATAAAATATAATACAAACCTGACGTTTGAAATCCAATTGTCTGACGAACCGACGACGGAGCGGAGGAACGAGTTAATGGAGAAAACGTCGTACGCGGAAATACACATTCGATATAGTTTTGTCATAAATAATAACGGCAACGCGGCGGTATAAAAACGTTTCACATTTACGTGTAATTTTCCGACGTGCATGCCATCACGACCGCGCGTAGTCGTTTAAACGAAATCGTTATTCTCAATCGGATCGCGTAAATCTTCCAACCGTCCGTCGACTAAAGCCCCGTCGCGTCGTCGTGGCCGCGGTGTCCGTCAAACGATGATGAGAACCGCGCGGTAAACGCCGAGGCGATAACGATATTATTATTATTATTATCATTATTATAAGTGTTTTGCCCGGCCGTTAATAATAATATTATGCAAATAAAAACGTCGTCGGCGACGGGAATTTTTCGCAAAACGGCTTTTCTTTATACTCGCCGCGGCGCCCGTAAATATTAAGGTCTTAAAAACGACCCGGGGATCGAGAGTTGTACATAAATTAGTACGTTTAATGTCGGCCCGAACCCATTTAAATGCACCGTAATAATACATTTTGCCGCCGTAACCTTTGGAATTACACGTGTCGAAAAACTTAGCGTACCTTTGTGTGTGTGCGCGCCGCCGCCGCCGCGTACCTGCTGCCGCCGTCGACCCCCTGACCGCCGAGAACACAAATCAAATATTCAGGCTCATTTGTATTCGTTATATTTTTGTGTGCGCCGCTCGAATTAATTCCGTGAAATTCGCGAAATCGGTCGAGCTTCCAACGTTCAAAAGGACGCGCGCCTCTTTACGAGCTCCAGTGTTTTATCGTATTTACGTCGACGATATTTTCACACATGGTTTAACGAACAGCGTGCTATTCGAATGACATTCGAGTATAATAATTATCGAGAAATCGATAATGCTGCGTTTTGCATTTTTTTTTTTGCGTCGTAAATATTTCGCGACTTTGGCGGAACGTAGACGCGAACCACTACGTAGAAAACTCTGTAAGTTTTACATTTTTTCCTTTACACATAATATACGCCTTATAAATGTGTGTGTTTTTCTACATTTCGTTACGCGTTTTTTTCATCTTTTCTTCTCTGCGGCCAAACACCGCGTTTAAAATAATTACGTTATAATTAAATTTAATTATTTCGAAAATCGCGTTAGCGCCGTGCTCTCTCGTCCTGCTCGTCGCGGGACGATCTGTAAATTTTAATGGAATTACCTCTGTGCAACGTAGGTAGATCCCCCTCCCCCCTGGATGTCGTCGCTCGAGGATACAAAGGCCTGCGCGGAGCACAAGGCAAATATTTTCTTTTAATTAACGGTTTTCGTTTTAAGTAAAATTAATCAACCTCTGTGTGTGTGTGTGTGTGGCTTACAATCGTTCTTGAAATTCACGATTTCGAATTAAAATCGCGCTACGAAACTATTTCACGTTCTTATGTCGTCGGCCGCGAACGGCGAAGGTTAAAATTATTTTCACGAACCGCGACGAGCGTAAAAAACGACGTTTTTTCTCGAACCGTTTCAGTAAACACACAATACTCATAGTTTTTATAAAGCTTCTCGGAGCTCAGAGACTAGTCGATCGTTAAGACCGCAGGAAATTTACAAACACATCAAAAAACATTTGTTTTCACGAAAATTGATTTTTTCTCGCGTTAAATGTATGCGATTAATTTTGAACGAGACGTCAATAATACATCTATCGGCTATACTTAATAATATTCGGTAAAGCAGTGCTTACAATATCAATAGTGATCCTTATGAGTACCTACTGAGAAATATCTAATTTATTGTGATATTTTAAAGCTTCTTTTGATTTTCCGCGAGGTAAATTTTTTTCGTACAGAACACGTTCGGTGATTATTCGGAAGTCGACGTGAGACAAACCAAACACACCGAGTCCAAAGTGTGTTTGAATTATCCAACTGTGTTAAGGAAATCGCTTAGATCTCTGTGTGTTATATAATGCAGTTTGTAAAATCTATTGACATTGTTCACGCGCGAGCTTTTCCCATTTCCAACACAAGTCACTCGACCTTAAACGTGTGATTTAATTGGTAAACGATTACTATACAAACGTTAAAAGAAATACAAAAGATTCGAAATGCGATTTAAATTAGATAATAACTGGATAGATTCCGAAGCCTTCGGGGTCGATATTATAAAATAGGACTTAAAAAAAAAAAACAAAAAACAAAGTACTCAAAGCCGCCGCCGCGCCGCCGCTATTATCGCGTTTAATTTGTCGTCGTCTTAACCCGTTAAAAAAGGTATTTCGTCCGTATTAATATGGTTTTATTTTTATAAATTCCAAATCCGATACAGGAACGCGTAAAAGTAAAAATTTCCGAGTTTTCCCAGTCTAAAACTAAAAAAAGCACAATTCGATTACGACTTGCCGTCATTTGTAAACCGATTTTTCGTTTTTAAACACGGCGGTAGAAGTTATAGTATTCTCCGCCCGTTTAATTGTTGAATATACGATTGTAGATCGGACGGTAAACGAAATGCATCGATAAGAAGTAACAAAAATGTTTTTGAGGGAATTAAAACTCGCGCAATAACGCCAACTGGTCAAGTTTTCGGAAGCGCGGGCGGCGGCGGCGGCGGCGGCGCTCCATCTCTACTTTGGAGAAATGTATTAACGTTCGTTTTGTAATTACAGGTTCAAAGTCGTCGCCAATCGACAATTCTATATTGAACTTCCAAAGTACGTGCCACGAAGCGCTGGAAACTTGTAACAAACATCCGCAGTGCCAGGAAATGGTGGCCTCTATTATTCGGAATTGTAATCAGAGACAGTGCAGAAAAGTCGACTGCATGGAGTCGTTGCAAAGCTTTTACCGGAACGAGTCGATGCACTCGTTCGCGATCGAAATCGCATTTTGTCTTTGCAAGTAAGTCGTAATAATTACGTTTTTTTTTTTTTTACGTAGAATTAGACAAACAGGAGGGGGGGATGACATTTACATAAATACTAATTGCCGATACAATAGAAAACAATTATTTCCATACGTTTATAACTTGATGTATTTCGCGTGAGAAAATTAATAATCAAACGTTTATTATTTCGTACCGTTAAACGCGGCGGCGTAAACAAAATACAAAGTTTGGTCAGAATTATTTTCGTTACTCCTTTGGGCACTTTGTTTCCCTCGCGCGGCGTCTTGTACGTTATATCGCTCAGTATCGTTTTATTTATCAGCGACGGACTAAACCCGCTGCGATATTAATTCATCGGAAAGTCTTGGCCGAGTATAAACAAATAAATCTTCCCGTTCGAAAAGAAGAAAATTAATAAATAGACGAAAAAGTTTATTTTTGAAACTTCACTCGACGAATAATAATTGTTTGACGATAAAAAAAAAAATACGCGAGTGTCTTAATATTAATTATACTCTTCGTTCTCGAATTGTATTTAATATTTATTGACCTGCCCCCCGACGTCGTTTTGCTGCTTCTGTGGAGTTTTTTCTTTTTTTCGGATTCTATAACTCTATATTTTTTTTTAGTTTCGTTATCAACCCGATTTTCTTTGTCGCCGAGTCGCGTGTTCATTTCATTTCTACAATGATAGATTTTTAATTTTTCGTTTACTCGTATACGTATTTCGGACGCTAAATCGCACACTCGTTATTGGCTCGACTATTAGGTATAACGGTAACAGCAGCAGAGCGTGCACGATGATTGATGACGTCGGCATAAATAATAATCGCGTTACTTAAAAAGATGATAACCGGACGAAATAATTACAGGATCGATTCGCGCACATCGATATGCGAAATAATATACAACGACGTGATAAATAAAACTCGGTCGAAAATAAATTAACTTCAAAAATCCACGAATATTACCGCTGCTGCGGTGGTGCGTACGCGCGAGTGCAGTAATACAAATTATAGGACGTTTTGAACAGTCGCGTTTGATATTTCTTCACCTTTTGATTTTCATCCGTGTCGGGAATTTCGAATAATACGGAGTGGCAAATAAATACGAACGCGCGCGCCGCGCCGCCGTGCCGTTCGAATGTCGGTCAGGCCAAACGAAATCGATGCGACCGATATATCTCGCGCGGCGAACGCGATACGCGCGCCCCGAATAAAACTTCCGAGCGATTTCACGAGTTTAATAAAATATATACTTTTATAATCGCAGAGATTACACGACCGTCGTCGTCGTCGTCGTCGGCAGGTAAATTTTACCCGACCGATTTTTTATTTCTGCTTGCCCCCGGCGTGGTTTTTTTTTTTTTTTTTTATAGCGTTTGGGCGACCTCTCATTAAAATTTTGCGACTCTCGGGTCGAACGCCGCCGCCGCCGCCGCGATGTAGGGTCACCCCCGCGGAGTAAAACGTTGTTCAAACAAGTCTTAACCTTTTTTTTTTCCCCCTTCCCCGTTAAATAACATCAATTATCTAGTAACTATATTATACTCTACGGGCTAATAACCGGGAGCGTCTGAAAAAAATATATTACGCGCGCGTACGGTTTTTTAACGGCGGCGGCGGCGGAAGAAAAAAACACGCGTTTCACCGAGTTTGTATAGTTCAAATCTCTAATCGATCTCTACGTTTATCGGAATACTCGGAACTATTCGTTACACTGTGTTTCGTCGGCGGATCATTTTCAGACTACTATTATATAGTTCGAATACAAAATCGAGCCTGTTTAAAAACGGGATTCGCGATAAAATTATAGTTTTTGTCTGAAACAATTTACCAATTCAACCGTGATCCTCCTACAGATCGCCGCGTAAATGTGTTTTCCATTGTTTTTGACGTGCTGCGTGCGTCCACCTCTTCCCTCGCTAATGGTTCCCTCCCGAGATTTTTCTAATTTAACGAGAAATTCTAAATTAACGCGTTGTTCGATTTTTAAACTCTGTGCACGATTCCGGCAATATATCGTATTGTAGCGTCCGATCCGAATAACGCGTGAACGCGCAAACGACAAACGACCAAAACCGATAAAAATGATAATTATATAAAGGTACGATTTCCCTTGCGCGATCGCGAACGCGAACGGCGATCTAAGATCGCGTGCTCTGATCGCGCGGCTGATTGATACAATGTAAATTAAATATAGTTGGTTTTCCTTGCGCGATCGACTTGTTGTTTTGATAATAATAATAATAATTATTATTATTATACACCATGCAATATTATCATTTATGTTTGAACACTCGTTGACATCGGTTATTCAAACATGAGCTCTGCAATGGTCAAGTTTACTAAAAATTTAAAAAAATAAAATAATTTTCAACATTTCTTTATCGACTTCCATTATAATAATTTTTAAAACCAATAGCACTCCACCGTGAACTTCGCACACCAAAATATCGAATACGACTGACGGACGACTGTTAAAATATAAATTATTTATCTTTCGGTCGCAACGAAGAATCGTCTAGAGCAAACCAACATGACGCGAACGCGATCTTAATTCGTAGTTCGCGTTCGCTGACTGCGTTCGCCGTTCGCGTTCACCTTAATGCAGAAATCTCTTTATAGTCTATATTATACTCTATATCGTTTCAAACAACCCGATCTCATCTTGAGAACTTATAATATATGCCAATAATCCCGTCAGGGAAGCCACACCTCGTGTAGAATATTTTCACGACGACTTTTTATAAATCGTTCGCCCCCCCCCCCCCCCCCACTCGGATTGATTTGGTTTTTGCTACTGGAACGTGGCGCGACGTCGTCGCCCTACATTGCGGTCAATCGAGTAAACTTCATAATTTATCCACGTCTCCGCGGCTAATGTATACGTTAATTGGATAACGTCATACATATTTAAGGTGGATAATATACGTATATACATTACACACTGTCTATCTGTGTTTACATTTCCCGTAACACACGTGTATACGTATATTATAATATCATGTTAATTTTTTTGTTGCGCTTCCGACAAACGCTCGACGATGCGACTTTTTTCTTTTTTTTATAGACGACGTCATAATATTTTTCGTATAGTTTTCAGCGCGTTGTTTTACAATACGAAAACGTACGAATTAATACGCCGTAGTTGCAGGCCCGGATTAACACTATCGTAGGCCCTATAGGCACAGTGCCTATTTATTTCCCATTGTGCTACGGTCCTGGTGTACAGTATTAAAATGATAAAAAAAACCATATGTTTGGGAGAGAGGTTCAGAGGTAGTGTTGAATCTCAGTGTTTAAATCAAAAATATTTACAACATAAAAATCGTAACTTTTATTATTTATTTTATATTTGATAACGATTTTAACACATGCTAAAAACATTTAATTTTACTCTAAATATATTTAATAATTATTATTTATATTTTAAGTATTTAATTTTAGCAACTTTTTTGTATACAATTTTCAATTTTGCATATTTCTTCCCCGTGTACAAAAAAATCGTAGCCTCACATTTTATTTTTGTAGGCCCTAAAATGTTCGTAGGCCCTAGGCACAGTGCCTATAGTGCCTATGCCCTAATACGGCCCTGCGTAGTTGTATTCGTTTAACTGTATATCGACACGCCGCAGTTGTAGCCGATAAAACGTGTCGTCGAGTGGCTATTTATAATATGACGCGACCGTGCGCGAATAAATTATTTATCACCGTCATAAGTAAACGACAATGGGTAACATACGTCGTCGTCGGTAATATTATTATTATATCGACACTGCCGTACTCCGGTAAAGTGTGTGTGTACTCGCGTAAATAGAGAATAATATCATGTACCTGTATCTAATCAACGGTTTAGAAGAAAAAAAAACTCAATTTTTACTCGATACGACTCGCGCCTGGAGTGCACTTTCCGGGCGGTATTTAAAATTCACAGTTCGAAACTTTTCTCTCGCTTATTAAAAGTTTATCTAGTTGAAAAAAAAAGGGGAAAAAGGTAAATACTAATTAGGGCCTTTTTTTTCTCTTTTTTTTTTTCACAAATCGGTTGATTTTTACGGTCAACGTTTCTCGTTTTATTCCGAACAAGTGTGTCGTCGTCGACGTGCATACGACAATAATATTGTGCCAGCGAGGTTGTGCCACTTGATGATAATAATGCTATATCGTCCAAAAACGTTTTTCCAAACCACAGAGTTTTTACGTTATTTTCAAAAGACCAATCCGCCGAAATCGATTGACCGATGACCGATTTAAATCGTTTATTTTTTTACGTTAAGCAATTATCATCGAGAATCATATCGTAAACGCGCCAGTAACCGAAAGGATTTTCATATTGCGCGCGGCAGCTTAGAATTCGCACGCGATTCGTATCGGTTTCTTCGACTATATACTATTATTTACAACGTTTTTTTTAATTTCTCCTCCTCGTAAAATCGACTGCACGGTTCTTTTGTTTCGTTTACATAATATTTTGTGCTCGCGTTTCAGTCGATTTTGTTTATTCATAGTTATTATTATATTGTCGTCGTCTCGGTCGTCTATGATCTCGCCGCCGCCGCCGCCGCGCCGGTGCGATCGCAGGAAGCGTATAATGTATTTCATGAATAAACACCTTTTATATACGTGTATATTATATACGTCGGGTTTGGCAGATAAATTTTGACGATCAAAAGACCCGACCGAGGACAGTTCCTGCATTAATGATGCGCGTTCGATATCTGCATTTTCTCGTTTGACGGCTGCGCGCGACGGCCTTTGAGCGGAGCGAGCAGCGCCGAGATGTGTCGAGAAAATATTTCTTTCAATTCCCGTATATATTTATTTATTTTTTTTTTAAAATCCAATTGGTTTCGCGAAATTACCGAAAGAAAATTCAAACGCGATCCGTACGTGCGCTGTTTTTCATACGTGCGTTTTGCCGCGGAGCTCGCGATATTAAAAATACATATTTATATATTATTATTATTATTATTATTACTATTATATAGGTCACGCGCCGCCGCGCCGGTGCAATAAACGACGATAACGTATTATCACGCGATTGCCAATAAAAGCGAGACATTGACATTGCCGCGCGGAGTTTCGCGATAACATAAAGCGTGTTGTATAAAACCTAATAAAAAAAAAAACATCGACTCTCATACGTATAATAAGGTCGCGCGCGCGCGCGAAATGTTTGTTTTTTTTTCAGGATCTAATCCTGAATTTCACGTCGGAATAATAATATAATTATTATTCTAGTGTCACGCGTTACGATCTCGTATACGTATTATAATATTATCATACTATAACGTCTGGTCGTTTCCAAACAGGAAATCCGGAGTGAACAAAGACAAATGCCTGATAGCTCAAGAAATGCTACATCCGGAATGTGCGCAGCGCGTGGACGGCCCGGCCAAAGTACCTTGTCATCACCTGGCCGAAAGCTGCAGGCTGAAATCGGATTGCAGGTAAGGTCGTTTTTTTTTTTTTTTTTACGATCGCGCATAACTCTCCGAGGTTTCGTCCTTTTTTTATTTTCGGTTACCTACCGTTATAAATAAGCCGTTGTAGTAGACGAGATTCTTTTTCGTTTTGAAATTTTTTGATTTTTACTATATTTACAAGTCACGAGTTTGACGTATGTTTTATCGTTTGGAAATATTTTTTCCAAGGATAAAAGTTTCCGTAGAAACGTCATTCCGCGTGACGCGTAATTTCATTGTAAAAGTACGCTAGTCAAACATAATATTGTTAAAAATTTAAAAACTATTGTTTTAAAGCTGAAATGGAAAGATTTTCTAAACTCTTGTTGTTTGTTTTTTACTCTGCACGCTGCAGGGAGGCGAGGAGTCGGATTCTTTGACAGCGAATATTTCTCAATCCTATTTTTTCTTTTTTAATATTATTCGTTCGTCGTGTCATGACTTTTTCATCGCGAAATGTTTCTCGATTTCGCGGGCTTTCGACTTTATCCATCGCGCGTCTACATAGAGACGTATTTATTTTTAATTTTTACACCGACTCTACACATTATCGTTTTCTCGTTCTATAATAGATCGTTTCCCTCGTTTTATAATTCCGAACTTTCTTTGAACTACTCGCATTTTCGATCGAATCGAAAACATTGAGTATTTTGTTTCGTCACCGATATCGCCACCGACGATTACAGGTTAATCGCTGTCGGCCGTTTTTTCTCGTTATCTTTCAGGGTCGTCTCCCTAGCGTCTAAAAGCGGTAAAGTTCACGAGACCGTTTCGTTCGATAATTATTTCGCCGCGCCTCTAATGTAGTAGTCGTCGTGTACATTATTAACTCATTGTTCTGAAATATTTCGCCACTTTCGGACGAGTTATTTTCCCACAAAAACGATCGGGCGGATAGAACGCGCGCATTTTACTCGGACCGAACCCAATTGGGTCGACGGAATCACGTTAAGGCGCGATTGGATCGGATTGAAATCGTTTCTGAAACGTTTGAAGTTAGTTTTTTTTTCACCGTTATTTCGCGTCGGAACAAAAAAAAAAAATGACTCGCAATGCATTTTGTTTCGACGCGAAACCGATAATTTAAACTTGAATCCGTTTCACGGCCTCGCGACGAGCCCACTTGGATCGTCCAAATACGATTTCCAAACCGGAATCTTTGAGTTTTAAGTACATATTATTTTCTCATTTAATCGTCACTCATTTAATCAGAGCAATCGGTCGGTACGAAAGTACGAGTATTCGTCGTTTATGAGTTACAAAACGTGTATTGATCGACTTGCTAGAATAAATGGCAATTTAATATTGCTATTTTTTTCCTACTCCCAAACGCTTCTTATCATATAATTCTCGATCGCCAACGTATTTCCGTTTCGATTATCACGCGTTTTTTCTCTCTTCTATTATTCGATCTTATTATTTCTTGAAATGTCTATTATAAAAGCATTACTTTAGTTTCATTATCAACGCTATCGTTGTACTTTTACGTTTTATTTATTATCGTGGTATAAATTTAAAACTGTCGAGTCATAATGTTCTTCTTTTTTTTTTTTAAATAAGTCATCATAAAAGACGTATTCTTTTATTTATTATTATCATCGTAGTTTAAATTTAAAACCGTCGAGTTATAATGTACTTTATTTATTTATTTCATAAACATAAGTTATCATAAAAACATAATATCTACATTATACTCATTTAAAAAGTTTAAATTACATCCAATACGTTCGTCTAATGACGTTATTATTACTTTTTTGATTTGCGAACAAATTTCCGACTTTGAATTTCACGAACATTTACATTTAAATTTCAGATAGACGCGCATTATATAATAGATTAGTGTTCGTATTGTGTAACGGCTACGATTATAATACCTGTTGTTAAGGACAATAAAACGTCCTTTAATACGTTTCCCGAGATTTCGGTTTCTTATACGTTTGTCTGACAAACGGTCGACGATTTCCTTTGGTTTTCTTTCGCAACGTCCGAGTAGTACGCACTTTTGATTATTATGAACGTTTGATTTTTTTTTTTTTTATTATTATCTAATGAACGAGAAACGTTCGGTTTCGATAGAAGAGCTTTTTACGACGCTCATTTTGCTGAAAAAAAAAAAAAAAACCTCGTTTATATGAGTCGTCGTCGTAAAGTTTTTCCAGGCCGTTAACACAAAACGTATCATGTAGGCGCGCACTACACCTCGCACATGATTTATTCAACGTCAATTACGACATTACAAATCGCCATTAACTATTAATAAGTTATCGATCGGGTTAAGTTTGTTGTTAAAACGCACTTGAGTGAATCGATAATTATACGATAGGTTTGATATTGTGTAAACCATATTATACACGTCCATCGTCGCGAGTACTTACTAAAAATATTACACTTTTTTTTAAAGAATAATATAAAAAACCGTCCCGGGAAATCGATTCACAAACGAAAGGTATGAATGAACTTTCTATTTCATACGGTCAAATATTATGAGATTTACAGTAAATATTTACTTATTATTTAATATGTCGGAATAACTCGTTGAGAAAAGATTTTGTTTTTACAAACACGTTTGATATGATTCGCGGAAATGAAATAACAATAAAATTATTATTGCAAATTATTGTTTCGAAAACGTGTTGGTTTCGTTATGTTTCTGTGGTTTAGCATCCTTTATTTTTGTTTACTCGTCAACGGAGAACTGAAAAAAAATTTCGTAACTCGATTTACTTGGTAATTATAATAATACGAGATTCGTTGAAAATGGAATTTTCACTCGGTTTCCGATAGGTCCGATATGATTGGACAGTTTGTTGATTATCGAAAGGATTGTAAATTAATTTCTAAACTACGATAACGGCATCGATTGACTCTGTATGTTCAGCGTCAGTCGGGGCCATCTGTCCATCCACTGCCGTCCCCCACGTTTTGTTTTGCCGATACGCCAATCAAGCTAGTTTTATTCCAAATTAAAAACTACATTTATCATACACCATTTGGATTGGAAACTTTTAATCGTTTTAGTTTATTTATTTTGGAAAAAAAAAGGAGGATAAACGGTATAATAATATAATCGAGTAATTGAAATCTTACGAATAATACGAGAAATCAATTTTATATCTCTGACCTTTTTATTGGTTCTAAAAGATAATTTCGAGCGGTTAGTTACTATAATATTATATTTACTTATATTATTATATACTTATTATATTTATATACTCGGTAGTGTAAAAGCATCGATTTGTTTGTTTATATTTCGATATTTAAAATTGAAGTAAAAGCTGACTCTTTACGATTCTTAGATATCACGTACCTCATGTGTACAGTAAAAAAAAAAGATAAACGAGTTGTTTGAATATTTCTCTTATCAATTTAAATTGATTTTAATCTAAAAAGACGGATTATTATTAACTGAAGCTTTTTTTTTTTTTGTACGATGAAAAACAACCAAAAATAGTGAATTTTCGTAGCGTGTACGTTTCCGTTCTTTTGACATTAATTTGATTTTTTTCTTCTTCAATATAATTCACAGTGGTTTTGAAAGGTTTCCACGCTTGTTTCTACTCATGGTTATTGTAGCCTTATTATAGTAGTTTCTACAACTTCATAGTTTTACAAAGTCAATGTTATTACACAATATTATGTGAAATCATATATAATCCTCTATAAAACGCGTACTATATTTTTAAATAAGTAGAATTTTTTTTTTTTTACATTCTTACGATTATTATTCGTATTTAATCTGTTGACTCTGGTTGCATATCGTATGCGATAAAAAATAGACTCGAAGGTACGATTATTTTCAAAACTCGCGTATTGTCACGTAGTCTCTTTCGGGTTTGAAGTCGTTCGTCGACGAGACCCGCTCGGCGAGAACGCACCGAAGACGTCGCGTCGTCGGCATATCATTTAAAACGAACCGCGGCGGGTCGAATGATTGTTGTGTTTGCGCGCGTTTTGCGCGAAAATGAAAATCCGGTCTCTGCGCGTCAAACGAAACACTCGCGAACATCGCTGCTACGAAATTGCTTATCCGACACGCCGTGTTGCCGACTCTACTCGTTACTCGATTCAAATCGACTCGGTATCGTTGCGTCGTGTTTTTTATTTCACCCGAAATCCGATCGGCTATTCCTCGTCTCGCGACGACGGCCAGCGAAACGTAATCGTTGCAATATTTTATTAATCTTTTTACGATGTTACTAATCTATATTTACGCATGCGCTTCTTAAATCGCTCGGTCGCGCGCGGAAACTGCATTCGCGTGTCTACCGTCGTGCCACCGTACTGTATGGTTTCCACGTGACATGCCAATGCTACGTTCGTTTTCTCTTCGTCGTCGCCTCAGACGCGGTCGAAGAACGACACTCGGCACCGAGCTTGCCGTCAATCGTCCGCGAGCGTTGAAATTCAAGTCGAATGAGAACAATGCAAAAACGTTGGCGCGTTGTCGCCAATCTCGGCGTTGTCTACATTTTATGGTGAAAACGATAGAGCTATGGTGTCATCGCGAGCGATTCCGACGTAATAAATAGTAATCATCGTCCGTCGTTCGACAATTCGCGTTTAAATGAAGAAAACGGCGTAAAAACGCGCCTCGCGGCTAACGAAAATCGTTTCTGACGTGACCAACGTACGGTTACGTAGGTACTCGTATCTATAGACATTTTGATGTTTAAGCACACGCCGATTGCGGTTTCGACCGAATCGCGGGCGCCGCCGCGCGTTCGACTTTCTGACTTTGCAGTATAACCACATCCGATTACGAATTCGCCGCGTAGCGAAAACGTCTATTTGCACTCGCATTTGTTCACGCCCAGCTGAATTTTTAGCTCGTCGCGTATACGCCGACTTGCGACGAAAGCAAAAAAACACTTTGTCTCTTCGACGGGTATTCAAATCAAACGTCCTTTATTAAACGCAACGTTATGTAATATACTCGTTATCCACCGTCTTTGCGAGATAAATTTCATCGGAAATCCCTACGTCGTCGTCGGCTATTACAATACGATATAATAGTAATGTCGTAACATTTTCAGAAGCGTTTTTTTTTCGCAGATCGTTTTTTAGAATAGTACAATTTAGTATAGTACTTATTCAATAAGCCATTACCAAGCGTCCGTTTTTATTGTTGTTCTTCGAGTTGACTCCGCGATTATATAATATACTCGTCGTTGGTTTGTTTTCTTATTCGACTGACAAATATAGATACACGTAAGACTATGATTTTCACGAGAATTATAATTTAACAAATCAACGCGGAAAACCGCAGCGGTCAATACTCGGAAATAGCCAGTCGTTTTGGACTTTGAGCGTGCGGCGAATTCGGTTTGACCGTGACGTGTTTAGCATTTATTCGTTTCGAGAAAAATACACCGAAAACTCTCGAAGGAGGAGTGGGGTGAAAGTATAGCGTGCACGACGAAATCATATTATTCGTGCGACACAACGGCAATCGGCGATTTATTTTTGTTATTATTATTTAAGTCGTTTTTACGAAAAAAAAAAAAACCAACCTCGAGTGACATTTATTCGTTCGACTAACGTATATAATAATATAATCTTTCGGTTACATTTGTCATTTTACCTAATAGCTCGAATGTTAATTAACAAAAAAATAAATAAATAATATCCTATTTGAGTGACATTTATTCGTTTGCCGACCGTATATAATTTCGTCCAATGACATTCGTAACGGTTACCACCACTCCGGGGGTAATAACTCAAATGTTAATACGACGATAATAATATCGAATTTTCCCCCCGTGAACTGTTGTCGAGAGCAGCGTGCCGCCGAATTCGATACATTTTATCGATTATAAGTCGTACAAACAGAGCGAATCGCGCGTCTTATCGCGACAAACGAATCGGATCCGTTTTAAAAACAATACGTCGAATCGGTTTTTATAATTATTTCAATCGAAAAACGTATCCGCGACGTAAACACTAACGCGCCGGCGATTCGAGTAATTTTCAATTTCTATTGTTATGGGAATAGTGGGAATGTTTATTCCCCGGAGCGCTAAAAAAAAAAAAAAAAAACTCAAACTAATTATTCGACGTGTTTGTATTTCATCTAAATCGTCGTCGAACAAATAATCGTTTGTCGATGGAAAAAATCAAAAGAGATCGTAGACGTTATTTTAATTGACTTTGTTTTTAGTACACACGAATAACGCGAACGTGTCGACGGGACTACTTTCTACGCTCTTGAATTTTGTAAAATTATTTCGGCAAAATATTCAACGACCAGCAGTCGTAACGATATCGTTGTGATATCAATCGTGAAATAATCTACTACTCATGTCGTTGATTTTCTATAAATTGTAAGCGAATCGTTCTCGTTTATATTTCTAAACGCGTTAATAATAATAATATTATGATGATGCGATCGAAAAACGTGTGCGCGGCGAAATCGCCAACGTTTCCGTTTGAAAATAATATTTCGACCGGGCGCGCGAAATATTGTGCTTATTCGCACTTATTTGGACGCGAATTAATTGGCGCGCGAGACGCTTCTACGAATAACTAAAAAAAAAAACGAAATAAAAACGAGACCGTCGGAATTCGCGATAATTATAAACGATAATAATAATAATAATAATAACCGTTCGACCATAGTGGTGTATTCATCGCGATAGACGTTCGACGTCGCTATTTGCAACGTTCGATTGTAAATATTTACTCGCGAAAAAATACGATAAATCACGGAGAGCGTGACGTATGAGCGAGACCGTCCGTATTGTCCGTTTTGGCGTGCTCGAAATTAATTGCACCGTTGCGAGTTATTTATTTATTTTTCAATGAAAATCATATTAAAAAAAAAAAAAAAAAAAAAACACGTCGCCGTCGTCGTCGTTGTCGTCGTCAATCCGAATTGCTGCAAGTCATGATAATTATTATTTATAAACACTTGTTAATTCGAGCAATTAAACGATTAAAATAAACGAAAATATTCATCCCCCGCGGGTAACAACACACATATAATATTCATTGCCTTTCAACAAAAAAATACAAAACTGAAAATTAGCAAATAAAAAACAATATAATATTTAATTGTCAGATATTTATGACGTATACTCGTATATTACAAGCCTAGTTTATAAATAATACACTTTCATAAATACATAAAATATATATAGTGTACGCACGAGTGTACCGTTTTAATCGACCAATGACGTCACGTCTCGTGACGTTGAAAGTAATTTAAAAAAAAATAAAAAGGGCCAAAGGACTTGAAAACTAATTTAACATGCGTAAAAAATGATTTATTATGTTTCTCTATCGCCTCCTTTGTTCGAAACGTAACATGACGATTTGGACTAATATTTTTTTTGTTCGGTTTGTTTATACACTTTATTAAACGGCAACGTAACTAGGTGCCGCGTGTATTGCACAGCTCGGACGAAGGCTCGGAAAATAAAAAAAAGGAAAAGAGTGTTATTTTATATTCGTACACGACTGACGTTGTTGCCGTGCGGTGGTGGAAATTCTTAATTGTTCGAGTTTAAAGTGAACGAATTCACAACGACGCGACGTTACCGTGAAAAAAAAAAAAATGAAATCATGTTTAACAAAACGTTTACGTTTTCACGTTTACGAGTACGGTGAAGAAACCTCTATTAATAAACACCTCTGAAAAGTGGACGCTTCCCAGGCAAAAAATATGTGTATACAATAATAGGGAGTTTGACCTCTCAATAGCGGACAATGAAAACCGGTACCAAAATTATGTATCTATTAGGTCAACAGAGATTCCGAGTAGTTGTAGTAATTTAAAATTCGAACGCTTGAAAAATAAAAATATTTCAATTTTTTTCATATCGATATTGTGTCATCGACGAGACCTATAGTTTATTTTCACTGTGAAAGAGGTGTGTTCAATATTATACTTTTCGCGAACAGAGTAAATAAGTTTGAAATAAGGCAGTTGAAAATAAAATCGGATATATAGAAGCGTGTTTTTACACGATTTTAATACCGCGTGGTCGTAATCAAACGAGCCGTCGCGCGTCGTCGGAAGGATGTCATTAGAGATGCCGCGGTTTTCGGTAAAATTTTCGAATCGGTAAAAAACAAAAGGTTTCACGCTCGAGTCGTCTATTGTAAAACGAAAAGAACGGAAAAAAAAACACCGTTTTGAAAAATTCGTTATATTTTATCGTTGCTCGTTAATCATAAAAAAAAAAAATAAAAAAATAACAATAAACAAATCGTTTCATTCGAAAAATACTCGAGGGGGATATTAATCGAAATCGATTTGAATGGCAGACAAATTACGCGTACTCGAGTGAATTTGATTTCCGTTTTTAAAAACGTTTATAAAATTCTCAGGCCCCGCGAGAAAGCCGCGGGCGAGCGTTAATCACGAGATTTTACCGAGAGTCTCTGCAAATGTTACTATCGTATTTTTGAAAACTTACATCGTGTAAAACGCACAAAGTAACCTTGATCTGGCTAATGTTACGTTTTTCTCTTTTTTTTTTTTTTCACCACAGGTCGCGGCTGGAAACGTTCGAACAGACGTGTTCCGTGGACCAGATGACCAGTCGATGTGCCGGACCGCCGTCGGCGTGTCGCGAATCCATCCTCGGCATACTGGGAACGATGTTGAGGACGAACTGCGCGTGCAAGGACACGTCGCTTTCCAAGTTCTACGACTGCATGGGCTGGCAACGGGTGTTTTGGTTCAACTCGTGTGTCGGTAGGTCGTGTTTTGTACGCATCTGACGACGTTTCCGCGTTCGACATTCATATGATTTTTGCTTTCCGCTCGTCACGACGCGCGACGGCACAATCTACGCGTCATAGATAATACAACCGACGACGACGCGGGGAAGAATTGTTCAAGAATTCGCGCTCGGCTTTAATAATGAAAATATAGAACACCGCGGACTCGATCGTTGTAGAATACATTTTTGAATACACGCCCAGCGCGTGGGTAAAACGATAAAATCTATTTAGTCGACTTTGCCGCGAATAAATCCTTTTTACGTTCGCCGCCGAGAACATAACAACATGGTTTGCGGGCCACGGGAGTAATAATTCTTTGTTAAAAAAAAAAAAAAAAAGAGGAAAAAAATCGCCGCGTATCATTTATTATTTCCGCGCGCGGAAAAATACATAAATAATCGTTTCGGTTAGTTAACGTGTTATCTATGACGTAATAGGTTCGCGTTTAGATTTCAAAGGGCCAGGGGCGGCAAATTTTAAGGGCCGACGAAATTATTAATCCTGTGATCGTCCGGTCTATCGTAAATCGGCCCTCGACGACGAGGCGGTCGTCGATATCGTAGATTTCACTCGCCGACAGTCGTAAAATCGACACAATACGAGAATCGTTTGCAATATTTTCTTGCGCGATTTTCACGGAATCGTTTTTGTTCTTTGCGCAGTGGAAGCCCAGCGGGATTTTCACATGACCAAGATCAAAAACTCGGTGAAGATGTCGTCGCACCGTTTGCACGAGACCGTGGCTGCGCGCGATCACGAGAAGACCACCGCGATCGCGATCAAACCGCCCTCGCCCGTGATCCCGTGGACCAGGGCCACCGAAGCGCCGACCACGACCACCGTCAGAGTCCTGTTGGCGGGCAAGAAATTCCGGTCCGGCACGACCGCGGTCACCACGCCAAAAGCCGCCACGACCGCGCCGACGACAACTACCACCAGCACCACCACCAGCACCACCACCAGCACCACCAGCACCACCACCAGCACCACTATGGCCACTGTCGCGGCCACGGCCGCGACTACGACCAGCACGGAGGCGCCGACGTCAATAAACTTCATCTATCCGTCTCAGAGCCCTTTAAGTGAGTCGATATTTTCTAAAACCAGATCGTTTAACAAAAAAAAATAGTAACTTGTTATAAAATACGGTCTCGTTAAACCGTAGATAAGATAATAGTCGAAAAGAGCTCACGTTTCTTTGACTTTGTGTTGATTTTCAAAATCTAAGCTATACTTTACAATTTATCATTCTTCTCGTCACAACACGCGTCTTTTTAAATCCATTAATTTTCTATTTTACTCCTTCGATTCGATTTTTCCGGTTAGATTTGTTTGATAAACGAATTGACGTTTTATACGCGTCTCATACGTATATAATATTATGTTTGTTTGAAATATGAAAGGATTAGGAAGAACAAACAGTTGTCATCTGACACATAATAGTACCGAGTTTACCTTAGTTGTTGTTGTTGAATTTACAAAGTAAAAAATATCTTTTCATCATTCTTCGCTCCTCTTTCAAATGTCTTGAACTACCCTTCGCGGTATATTATAATCTCTATTGATAGATTTTCTTTTTGAAATTTACAATTTTTATTGAAAACTAATCGATTTAAACTACGCGCAACGTACACGCGAGTCGATCGATATGTTTGAAAACGTTTACACACCGAAAACCATCGATATATTGATATATTGACGACATTATGACGTCGTTTCTATGAAAAGTTATATATTTTTATTTATTGAGTTACCCCACATAGTCGGTATAATAATCTAACGTTTACGAAAATGATTAAATAATTTATCACCGTGGTGTAACATTAGGGATAAAATGAGAAAAAATTGAGAAAAAAAAAAAAAATGTAATAAAAATGTGTAGATAATATAAATAAAAACATTAATTTTAAAACCAATAAGTTTCCCGCTGTGCTCAGAATTTAATAATAACACGTGATTCTGGTTCGCGGGACGCGGGCGATGTGATCGAAACGAAACATCTAATATGAGCGTTGTGGTGTTCCCTTCCTCGCATAATATATTTTATTAACAATTTTTTTTTTTTTTTTTCAATATCATAACTCATTGTTATCTTAAATTTTCCGACCATTACGACGACTATACGCTCTCCCCGAAGTCTCATATCCTTGGACGATTGAATTAGTATTTTGCCGCTCCCCTTCGAACTGATAATTTTATTTTATATTTTCAGGAGGATGCAGTTTGCAGAGATCACCGCACTACAATAAACAGTTCATGTCCGAAGGCGACGTCATCAGGGTAAGTGATAATAATATAATCAGGGAAATTCACTCGACTACGTTTGATTTATTTAAATAAACAATCGCCTTTTATGCAGACAATGGACAAATAATTGCTTATTTTTTTTTTATTACACTTTCATCGAATACACGACACTTAAAACGACAATTCCAAAATGTTTAAATTTCAACACGATTAGGTGGGAAAATATTTATTTTTTTTGAATTAATCCGACGCGAACGTCTTACGAAACGGTCGAATCCAGTAAAAATATGATTTTCGCTCGCCTCCGTCCCCGTAGGTTTTCTTAAATACGTGTTGCGCACTTTTTCACAGCGTTTTTACGAGAGTTTTGTGTGTTTTTCAGCTTCACAGCTTGGAGGACAACTCGTGCTCCGAGGTGTGTCACTGTAAGCCCGGCGAGAGCCTGACGTGTCAGACCATCTGCGTGGAGGTGGAACCGTGCGAAACGGAAATAGCGTACTATCATCACGAGTCGCCCGCGTACATCGCGTTCCGTGGCCGGTGCGTGTGCTACGTCGGACGATTTATATGCATGCGACCGAAAATGGGTAATATTATAATAATAATATATCGTCGCCAATACAGCGGTCGTCAAACTTTTTTTTGTCCGCGTAGCCCCCTTATGTTGCTAAAAAAAAAAAAATTACGGAGCCCCGAAAATCAGAAACGTCTATTCGAGACAACGATAATTCATAAAAAAAACGATGTCGATTGTAAACGATTATTGCTTTTTATTTAAAAAATTAACCCAATTATTATCGTACGATTTGTCAAATGAACGAAAAACCCGACTTTTATCTAATCGATCTAAACGTTTAAAACAATACATATTGGTACGGCGTTCGAATTATATTGAATATAAATATAGAAATTAAAAACGTAACTAAGAAATATACGTAATAACGATGATAATAATTTGAATTTAATTAATACAATTAATATGCCCAGGGAGCCACGGAGTCCCCCAGGACTACTCTCGCGGAGCACAGTTTAAGAACCGCTGTTTTAATAGAAAGATTTTCGAATTATACTACGTGTCCATTATGTGAATAAAACTAGTGACAAAATATAACGAGATTTGGTTTTTTAGGTTCGTACGCGCTGGTACCGGGCGTGTTCCTGTTCTTGGGATACAGCGAAAAGGACGAATCGTTGCTGAAAAGCTTGGACATTATGAACTTTGAGATCAAAGACGTCGTTTACGAAATACAAAAGTTCATACACGAGCACATGATGTTTAACGTGAGTACCTAGTGAAAACGTTTTTATTTTTTTTATACTCCTCTACGATTACGTTACAACGTGATTATCATTACAATGCGCGTTTAGATTTACATAAACGTAATCGGCCACTATGTCTCGGTGCGTTTCGATAGATAAACCTTTGCGGCCTTTTAGTTAATTATTAATTACAAACGCAACTACATCGAGTCGACGTTTTGTATAATGTCGGAATAGAAGTGCATTTTGGAATAATAGTACTCAAATAGAGCCGACAATACCCGATAATAATGGCAAATAGTAACAACGAACGATAACGCCGGTATAATAACGAAAGTGCGAATTCGTACGACGACGACGTACCGCGAAACATTTCAATAGGTATTTATTTATTTTTTTTTCCATTTCAAAACCATCCGGAAACGTGTATTTCCGCGTCGGCAATAATAATATTGTTATTATAATAATAACGTTATTGTGTGTCCGAAGTTTGTGTTTGCGATCGCATAGCGACGGGCGGCGGCGCGGCGGGGCCGCGTCTCGAGATTAATCTTCGTCGTGCGAATTCAAATCGAATCGTACGAAATACACACCGCCAACTACGTACCTAACCTTATAGAGACGTCTTCGCGCGTAAATCGATAAAAGGTCGTGTGTCGTATTATAATATAATATTATGTAAATCAGTATATTATCTCGATTAGTTTCGTACACTCCGAAATAAGAGAGAACCGCGAGCGAAATTACGTTCTTCTCTCCCCCGGGCGAGGATTTGCGCGTTAAGGCTCGCTCAAACCGAAGCGGTAGCGGCGGCGAAATTTAATGTCCATACGTTTTAATACGAGTGCACTCACTAGCGCGAAATTAATACCGCGGCGAAAATGTTACCGATAAGATTGAGCGCGATATTTTTATTTTTCGCTGCAGACACTATATTTTTCGCTTACCGCTGCGATAATCAGTTGTAAATTCCCAACTCATATTATTAATATAATATTTATCAAACACATATCTATTCATCTAACGTCGTGGTGTTCAATGTATGAACGATTCTCTTGCTTAAAATTTATTTTTTAATAATAAAAATGACTAATAATAAAATTGAACAGTTAATTGCGATTGTTATAATAATAACAAAATAGGTCTCAATGTCAATGTCTTCGATGTACGCGCATGGGTGGTGTCACAATGTCGACTAGTAATTTTTGGCGAAATATTTCGCTCCGGTTAGGTTAGATCAGCGGTATTTAAAAAGCGATAAATACCGCTGAAGTTACCGCTACCGCGCTTCGGTTTGAACGAGCCTTTACGAAATGAATTCGAACACCGATCGTCGATTTTCATAGTTTTTGTAAATATAGAGAACAAAGAGTTTTCGATGTTGTCACGCCTTCCGAGTGCGTTTTTTATCACGTTTTTTTCGTCGAATTACCACGCCGCCGCCGCCGCCGCCGGTGTTGTTTATTCCGTATAATATATACAGTCGATATAATTATTCAATCGCGTCGCGCGTTCGCGGAATTCACGTCGACCGGTCGTGATTGAAGTAAATTCTCGACAGATCGCACTCGCTTCTGAGAGCCATATCGATATGTTCGTACGTGACACTCGCATTTACCGAGTTTCATATATACGTGTCTATATATGTGTCTGTAAGCCCCATTACTCCGATCGTTGGCCGCCGTGTGCGAGACGTTTCCCCGAGCACTCGGACGTTTTTCATTTCCAACAACAAATACCTATCCGCCGCCGAGAGCACAACGACGACGGCGTGATGGTTTTATTATTTATTCCGCGCGCGTGCGATAAATAATAATAATAATAATAATTATTATTATTATTACGACGACGAGGCGAGATTATTTGAACGACGACGAGTATTGGCTATTCTCGTGATATCGTACGGTATCGTTTAATCGATGAAAATAATAATTCGCCGCGCTTTGTTCGACTTTAATATTATAATAATACTAGCTGAATAACCCGGCTTCGCCCGTGTGCAGTATAACTTTTTATTTTATCAGTTTTTTTTTCATTTTTACCCCTTTTACCCCTTTTAACTCCGGTAGGTGTCGAATTTCGAAAAATCCTTTCCAATGGGGTCTCCACTATATAAAACGAAACTGCTGCCCAAATTTCATACTCAAAGCTCCAGCAGTTCCAGCCAGGCGAATTTTTCTAGTTTCACCCTTTTTACCCCTTTTAACCCCCTTAGGGGTCGAATTTCGAAAAATCCATTCCCATGGGGCCTCTGCTATATTAAATGAAACTATTGACAAAATGTAATACCACAAAGCTCCATTGACTCAGGATTTTTTCCATTTTTACCCCTTTTAACCCCTTTAGGGTTAATTTTCTCCATAATTTATGCTATGAACCCGCTCCCCGACATTCTCTATCATTTAAAAAAAATTTGAGCCAAATCGGCCCGGCCGTTCTCAACTGATTCAATTTCCAATTTTTTGTCTCCATTTTTATATATATAGATAATACGATCGACATTATAGCCTCGAGAGTAGATTTATTTATCCTTTTTTCCATTCGGCGGAATAAGGTACACGCCGAACCTAATCGTCGTCGATCAATATTGTACTACGTCTCGTATTTATAATGATCTCACGAGCGAAAACTATAAAAATTTACACACTCGACTTTTTATACGTACGTATAATACCGCCACCGCCTCATTATATACGTATTATTTCGTTTGGATTATTATTTTTTTTCATTCATAATTAATATACGAATAGTTTTTGAAAATAAACACATTTTAATGACATTTCGTACGGAACGTGGAAAACAACGAGCCTCGCAAAAAAAAAAATCATCCCCTCTCTTCTTACTACCCGCCACCGCCATAATATTATCCAGTCTGATTTATACGTATATATATTTACGGCGACACGTAATCTCCGTTTTTCCTTTCTTTCTTATTTTCATGTCTGTCGTTTAACAAAATATAATATATAATACGCGTATGGGGGGGGGGGGGGGATAAAGTGAAACTTAAAACGGAAACCTGTAAAAACGGACCAATTTTCTTGAGCTCCGTAAACCCCCCGGCCGCCTCTATAAAACGCGAACCTGTGAAAAAGAAACATTTTCGTCGGTCCCGACGGATTCGACCTTCGACAAGATTTACCGTATATGTATTACGTATATACGCCGGCGACGCACCTGGTGGCCGCCGCATTGACTTTATCGTAAACGGCCGTTTGTCGTTTTAGCGCGGTTCAGAGAATTCTTTTCACGTCTTCTGACCGAGAGTCCTTGGGTATATTGCGTAACGATTACTCTTTAATTACGGCGGCGAATAAATAACCGTCCGACGACGACGGACGTTGGCGTGTCATTTCAATATGTCATATTTTTTTTCGCAAAATACAATATTATACAATAACGGGGTAACATGGGTTACCATGGTAAATTCCCGATCGATGAGCGTGTACGAACGGACTAGAATACTTTGTTTTCGACACGAAGAGAAAGATATTCGTGTGGATTATACGTATAGTAGTAATCGATTCGAATGAATATAAATACGAGAAAGTCAAAATTACATTTT
Organism: Drepanosiphum platanoidis; assembly: GCA_948098885.1. Lineage (NCBI taxonomy): Eukaryota > Metazoa > Arthropoda > Insecta > Hemiptera > Aphididae > Drepanosiphum > Drepanosiphum platanoidis. The sequence goes on from OX402540.1 coordinate 5,674,129, forward strand.
CACAGTCTCGTGCGGTCGGTTTAAATTTCTCGGGTTCGGTGTCGATAGTTGTTTCGAGTTCGATATAACGCATATATTTCTATTGAATGCCAAACACCCCGATAATCGGCGGACGACGACGATAATTATTATTGTTATCGAAAGAGAATAAAAAAATATTTGTACTTAACTTTTTAGACTAATTACGTATCCGAAGCTCATTCAAAGGAAACGAGAATTTAAATTTGAAATGCAACTCGGGTTATCGGAGTGGAATTTTTTTTTTTTTTTTTGTACCTCTCTCCGAAATTAAAATTAACCTATTTTTTTTTTTAACTTTATAAAAATCTTATCGCAAAGTAAAAAATAATAATAATAACTCTTATAAAAATAATTAATTATGTCTATAGTAGGTACTTGTATATATATATATATACGTTTAAGGGGAAATTGTTTTTCGAACAGATTTATTTCATCTTTTTTTTTTCTTTTTTTTTTTGCATCTCGTGCGCACAACATGGTAATTTAGTGTATTTCTTTGTCCATATTCCGTTCCATAAATCATTAAAGATTTTGAAGAAGAAAAAAGAAAAGATTTCGATTCGCCGCGAAGTCTACTTAACGTTGACTTTCGTGCGTTTTTATTTATTCTTTCAAGTTGTACGAAAATTGAATAGGTACTCGTGAGGAATAAAATTAAATAAATATAGAACGTATATAGTTATCAGTTTTATTAAAATATGTTGTTTTTTTTCAAAATAATTACATTAGTCGTTAAAATAAAACAGCAAAATCACAACGTTTCGTAGTTAATATAATATGTGTAAAGAGACTTATAAAATCCTCTTGACTAATTTTGAAAAAAAAATTGCAATACTAATGTGTCGTGCGTCGACGTTCAAGTGGAAACGTTTAAAATACTATATTTTTCTACCTATTTTCTTAACGATTTTTATAACTCTTTTAGAAAAACGTGTTTTACTTACTATTCGGTTTTGTAACGCTTAAATACGGTTTTCAAAAACAGAAATCGTTTTTTCTACTAACGTTAATACATTTAATCGGGAGCGAACAGTAGCATTTCCGTCGTAGCGAATGCGTTTAAAATGCCAAACGTGTGGAAATCGCACAAAGGCCACACGACACAAAGTCGTTCGCTTTACTCGCCGCCCACAAAACTGATGTGACGAACGTGTGTCGTATATTGTGTGTGTGTTCTTTGTATCGATTTCTCACGGTTTCGTGCAACATGAATATGATAATATTATTATTCTACGGCTTTTACCGCGTACGAGAACAAGACGCGCCGATTTCGTATCTAAATAACAAATTTATATAAACGCGTGAATTTCAAATGGAAATTCGAGTTCAATAACAATTAGAAAGTCGATAAAACAATAAAACGCGTTCGTTTACCGGAAGTGAAAAGTCAAAACTTTTTTTCGCTCGACAATTGTGTGTTTCGGCCGCCGCCGATTACTACAACACGCGCGTCGTATAGCCGATCGGCTTTGGGAAAAAAAATCTATTTTATTTATTTTGTATTTACCCGTACGCGTCACCGTTTGTTTCGGAGATAAACGAACGGCTCGTCGTTGGCCGCATCGAATCTATTTATTTCTGTTAAACATAACATGAAAACGCCGCCCCTCTTGTCTGCGGATGAAATCTAAATCCGTCGTCGAGCTCAGACACGCGTTTGGCGCGCGCGGAACACTGCCGTGTAACACTCCGGGCGACGTTTATTCCGCGAAAGAGTATACTCGAAGGGGTTTTTTTTTGTCTTTGATAAATCGCCAAACCCGACGGCGGCGGCGCGTGTTAACAATCGGATCGCGACGGTTCGGCCGGGATGAGGCGTGCGCGCGCGCGGGGAAGGACGAGAATCGAAATCGACGACGACGGTTGAAAACGCGTGATAGATATTATTATATAGACAAGCCTCCCCGGTGCCCAGGACAGTGGGCGAAGGACGCGCGCGCGCGTCCGACGTTTTCCCCGGCGGCGGCGATAGATCCGCGTCAACGTCGTCGGCGGCGTCTTTTCTATCGGCGTTTTATCGTAAAAAGAAAGGAAATTCGACATCCGAGAGCAGCACGTCCGACGACCGTTTTGTTTTTGCGTTTTACCGAGAACAATATAATAATTCAACGACGGCGGCGGCGGCGCGTCTAAACGCCTCCTTTATTTATTTCCCTCGTTTTCGACACTGTCCGCGGTCCGGCGTTTTCACAACTTTTCTCCGGTAATCTTTCCAAACGTCTTACAAGTTTGTGAGTAAAAACCTTACTGGGCGGGGGGAGCAAAATAGTATAATAGTATCGAAAATTATTCTCCACGATAGACGTCGTACAGTAGATAATATTATTAATTCGTGCTCCGAAGAACTTGTCGTTTCCGACGTACTCGGTACTCCGTATTTTATCACTTTACTCGAAGTTTCCATTAAAAATTATACTGCGTAAACCGGAAGTACATTATCGTTCCTTCTATTATTATATTACGGGGGTGGTTTTCAATTGCGAACCAAATTAATAATAATGTGATAATTTCGAAGAACATAACATTTCACGTGAGCGTATTTTACTGCCTACTGCACTGCTGTTTTGTGGCGATTCGTAAAAATTGTATTTTATTTATTTTGCTTTCGACGACGACGACGAATTGTCGCAATAATTGAAAATCTACTATATTTTTCTCTCGCCGTATTTCACACGCTGCTATATAAATACACGTCGATAAGTAATTAATTTCGTCTAACGCTGTCGATTTTATTCCATCACATTTCGTCTCGAATAATCTCGGCGTGTATTTTTCCGAGAAAATCTTATCCCCCCCTCCCCCCCCGGGTAAGATTATCCCTGGAAAATCGTAATCCCGGGAAAATCGTACCCCCGGTAATCCCAGGAGTAATAATAAGGACTATAATATAAATTAAGAAGTCATTGGATTACGTTAGAGATGTACACGTGTATACGCGTTCTTTGAAATAATATTATCTACTGCGACGTGTTATTATCGTTGACTTGGAACGGTTTTCGAGTCCATTACTAGTATTATTATTATTATTATTGGTTTATCAGGTCGTTTTTAGTTTGTAAATTCATCCCTTTTCGACGGATCGCGCGTAGACGACAGTATAGAGTATGATTTTACTAGGATAATCTTACCGCGCGCGGGGTTTTAGAGAAGAGATTATCCTATTACGCTCGGCGGCGGCGGCGGCACGGCGCGCGTGCATTATTAGTGACGAAATCGAGATCGAACGAAATGTCGATAAATTCGCCGGTAAACACTTGGTCGTCGTCGAACCGACGGGAAACCGGATACTACGTGCGCGGACGAAACTTTCGGAACTAGAGTCAAACATTACAGTCCCGAGTAATACGTGTACATATTAGTTTGGTCCGCCAAAGTATCTTCGGATATTTTAACAAGACCCGCAAAGTTGTGTAAGGACCGACTTACCATCATTAAATTATGTCACATTTTCCCGTTCGAAATTATTCAAAAGCTACGCGCGACTTTACTTACTGCGGTCAGTGAAATATTTAGAATCCGAAATATACAATTTGTATTAACGCCGAGAACGTTTCGGCGCGAATTATTAAATTCGATTTCGATAATTCCTAACGTAATAAAAGCATCGATTTATTATTATAGTCATGGCGAATTACGCGAAAACGCGATCAAATACAATATACTAGCTCGTATATTATGGATTATTCGTTTCATAAAACATATTCTATTAAATGTGAAATTAATGTACGATGTTATGCCCGTCGCGTAATCGTTATGGAATCGATTTCGTAAGTTCGGATACTCGATATCGATTTTACCGATATCTCAAACGAACTAAAACGTTTCGTCACGATTATCAACTATTATAATACGTACATTTTATACGATATAGCTGAATAACCCGGCTTCGCCCGTGTGCAGTTATTGCTTTCTCTAAATGAAATTCTTAAATCAGACGTTTATTATTTACCTTCTTTCTTTTTTCGGTCCCCTAGCAACATTCCTTAAATAAACGACTTAAATAGCACGTAGGTTGTACAGTTAAAATTAGTTTTATAATAACTATAATAGCCGACTCCTGTGCGAAATACGTGGGATGAGCATACAAATTCCCCCTTCGCTTTGCCAGTCAATATTGTGGCTTCGATTAAATTCGGCATCAATTTTACGTAAAACTTAACTTTTGACACCATAGACGCGCGTGCCACGGAAACAAATAATAAAAAATAACCACATGGAGTGTATATAATATATCTCCATGGCAAAACAATAATATTGTTGAATATCGTGCGTGCGTGCGTGATTAATATTGTACACTTAAGAGGCCATAACTCCGGAACCACATATCGCACAGCGTACAAACTTCACAGAAACCATCTACATATCAATCTTAATATGCCCTAAAATTTTTATCGAAATCGGTTCGATAGATACGTAGTTTCACGTGTACGTAAATTTTTTTGTATTCGAAACAATACGTTTCTTTCACGTACGATTCCTGATTTTTCAGTCGGACTCGAAATAAAATCCCTGGCGCGTTCAAGTATACATAATATTTACCTATTTCAAATTTCGTAATCGCGACGAAGCGCGTGGTGTTTCCGCCGAATTTATCGTACGTGCAAACGCACATTTTATTCGCGTCTTTGCAACGATTTCTTTTAATTCCAGAGGTATTATTTATAACGCAACAGCCGCGTGATTTGAAAACGCATCACAATGATCTGCCGGCAAAGTACGCATGTCTCTATCAAACAATATAATATATACCCTCGCGTCGCACGTTCGCTTTCGTTTGATTGATTTGTTTTTTATTATGAAAAAAATAAAACAAAAATAGTTTCGATTATTTCCCAACGCGGTAAACGATGTTCGTTTCAAACAGTGGGCTGCAAATGTCTGCAACTTTCGAATGAACAATGTTCGATTCGCGATCGCGACGAGTATTTCCATACAATAATAATCGCTTGCGTTACATTAGCCTAGAGCAGCGTTTCTTAAACTTTTTTATCAGTGGAACCTTTTTTGACGTCCATTTTTATCGTGGAACCCCTACTTTGTTTGTTAGCTTTTAAGCTTTTTCAGGATTATCTGCAAAAAAAAAAAATATAATTATTTCATACACTTTAATATTGTGTTAAAGGTAAAAAATATGTTTAAAAAAATAAAAATAATAATAATTGTATATAATACGTAATACTTAAATAATAATTACCTAATGAGATGCGTGAAATTGCATTTATTGGGCTTTATTGATGAAAGTCGTATTATCATATTAGGAACGGTATCAAGTCTGTTGCGGTATTTTGTTTTTGTCGATGTTTTCCCCATTACTAATCTTTAGTTAGACATTTTTAAGTAATTTTCTTGAAAATTTTGAAAAAATTACTTAGGCTTCGCGGAACACGGTTTAAGAAACGCTGGCCTAGAGTATCGCGCGTTTTCGCAATTTTAAGAGTATGACAGTTGTATTGACTTGAGTTTCTTCGACCTCGGCCCATCGTCGGGTGTTAGTAAAACAAAATTAAAAAAATAATAATCGTACAATTACTCGCGAGACTCGGATGACTGTTTCCGATTGTGACTATGTGGGGTCCGAGGCGCCGAGACTGGAATTACGAACGCGATAAAACGGCACACACATCACTCCGCGGGCTATGCGGCGATTTTTGATCAAATAATCCATTTCGCACTCGAATTAAAAATACGCGTTTCGACGTACGCGTATGTTCGCGAGAGCGCGGTGCTCGGACGCGAGTCCAACCGGGAAGCATTTTGGAGTTTGTTCTTTTTGGCGGCCTGCTAATAAACGTTTTGCGCCGTTCGCGCACAGCAGCGTTAGCGAAGACGAGATTTTTTAAACCGAATTTCCGACTTTCTACTTCTACTGTAGCGTTTGTTGTTAAAGCGTCGAGTGTAAATCATATCTCTTTTTCCCGTCCAAAAAGCTCCCAATTCTTTTGTTAGGCATTCCGCGAAATCATTATTTATTATAGTCTACGAAAAAAAAGTATAAACCGTTTGCCCCGCGGTCCCGACGTCTCGCGTCCTGTCCCGCCGCCGCCGCCGCGGGCACTTGGTTTTTAACGATTAAACCCGAGATCGCGACCCACTCGCCGACGACGACGTACGCGCGATTGTTCGCGGCGGCGGGCTAATTTACTCGAATTATTACGATTTTTCTGCGGCGCGCGAATTTCTCACATACTCACCGCCGCCGCCTTTTATCACGTCCTTTAAACAGAAAACGGTTAGGCACATTTTTCACTCGAGTCGACTTTTATAATATATATAATAATTGAGCGACGACGCACAAACCGGCCCCGCAATACGCTTTGTTAACATTTTTTAATTACATTTTGTTGAAAACCGAAAGATTATTCCGCACGCCGACCGACGACCGAGTATTTATATTATGCTTTTTATTAGGTTTTCGGAACGAAAAATCGCGAAAAATACAAAAATCAATATATTCGTTGAGAATTTGTCGCGATTTCAGTTTAGTACTTGCTAGTAGAGTAAATCGTATCGAGATCGTCGTATACACGATGTTTTCGACGCGTTGAAAACACCACCGCCGCCGCGCCGCCTCTACACGACGACGATAATAACGTTTCGTCGTGTTTTATTACTTTATTTTATCGTTGATAATAATTATACCGAGACTCGCGTAGGGTTTGACTTTCTCGGCGGGGGGTCGGCGCGTTATCTTTCCGAGGAAGCAAACAATAATATTAATATTTATGAAGCGAAACGACGACGACGACGACGGTCGTCGAATTAAATTATTATTTCTCGTTGTTACGTGTGATTTACACTAAAAACTAAACATTTTCAAACTGTCCCCCAACACATTGTGTTTGTACGAGCATAATGTAGTACACACACTCTGTGTGTGTGTGTGTGTACTCGTATTAAACTTTTTTATTTTATTTTCCATCGTCGGCGAGAGAATCGGACGAACTCTGATTGAATTTTCCGTCCCCGCGCCCGCCGAACGTAAACTCGTTTAATGACCCATCGACAACACCGTTTAATGTTTGGAAAAAAAAAAAAAAACAGTCGGCGGCCCGAGTTGGTTTATTTTAGATTAGTCGGCTAAAAAACACGTAATTTAATTTCTCGTTTGCCTTTCGCGAATTGTTATTGTTATTACACGTACACCACCTATTATATTGTACAAACAAACCGTCGCAGTAAGCACACGTCGTCGTCGTCGTCGTCGTCGTGTCTGGTAGTCGTTATGATTTTCCGAAATGTTCTAAGCATAGACGTAGATAATAATATTATATTAATAATGCTTTTTTAAATCGAAATAATAAAAGAAATCCGAGCTGGCGCGTTACTACCTATGGCGCAATAGTAACGTAATGTCGCGTTGTTGTTGAAAATAATTGCATTAGATGTTTAATCGCGTTTATTGAAATAGTAATAATAAAAAGGTCGAACATGAGTATACATATAGCGGCGATTGATAATTAATGTTTATTCGCTACTTTCGTTTATACGATTTAATCGGTACACGTACGTGTGCGCGTTCGATAAAAAATTGTTTAACGTAATCCGATCAGGAGCTATAAAACGGTTCACGTCCGCCGGAATTGATTTTATGTTTACATTTCGGGCCACTTATCGATTTGCACTGTAATAATATTATACGAGTACGAGAAGACGACGAAACACGCACGCACGGGCCGGCCGCCGCCGCCGCCGGCTAAATATTACGACGTAATATCGTGTTCCGACACGTGTAACGTCGTAGACGCCATAATAATATCGTCTAGAGGTTTAGAAACGTTGTGTTATCTGTTTTCAGACTACATGCAAATTACAGCTGCACAGCATGTCATTCGAAAACATGATTATCATGGGAAAGGCGACGCAGAAGCTCACCCCCGGAGGTTATCTCAAAGAAGATGCTACGGATATCCGGTCTTCCGTTCTACAAGATAACGTGAGTTCTTTGGCCCATATCATACTTTCCTTGCACGAATGTATAAAATCCATGTATGAGATCCACCCGGTGGCGCCCGCGAAATACGTTCACATTGTTTCTTTATTTTTCTAATATTTCGTGCACGACGTGCGTTTTTACACGATTATTATACCGACAAAGGTTTCATTATGTGGCGAACATAAGTGCAATTTTTTATTTGTTCTTTGAGTAAAATTCGAGATCGCGCTGGTTTGTTACATTTTTCATAGTAGATTTCGGCGCCCTATCGTACCGAACGACACCGTCAACTCGCGGCGAGAGTGACGCTTTATCGAATCGTTTTACAACGACCTTGTAGACGCGATTCAAACGTCCTCGTAGTTTTTAAATTCAGTTGCACAAATCATCAATCGCGTGGTTAATATCGAATTAGATAAAACCGCGCGCGTGCGCAAAAAATAAACATTGTAAACATAAAACGTCCACGACAGTGGAAAGCAAACACATTTTCCATCGTCGAATTCCGTTAGCCGTTCGAATTCGAACGCCCGAACGTAATTAACAATTACCGTCGCGTATATATCGTCGACGTAAATTAATGATTATAATTAATGATTACAAATTAATAGCAATAATATCCGTACGTACGCCCTCGCGGTTATTATGCCGCGATAAAAACGCGAATTTTTTTCCCCCCTCGCAAATATTCAATCGCATTCAATTCGTTTTTACTCCGTTTCGACTGGAAATGACTGCGCTCGACAAACGCGTCATCGAAAACAGTTAAATGGCCTGCGCCACGTCGATACGCGTGAAAATAATCGTCTGACCCGACTCTAATTATTGGCAAAACAACGACGCTCGGTTTTCGGGAAATAGCCGCACTCGACAAACCGTTCGCTCGTCGATCCACTCCGTTCCTACAACGATGTCAAACATAAATCTCGCAGACGAGCAGATTCTCTTTAAAATAGAATACAATAATACCGTGCGCGCCATATTAATATGATCTCGGATCTACGAGTATGAAACCGAGTACACTCGGGTAATTTTCCAAAACCGAAAACCCACTTCTTTTGACGCGCCTATAACGACCGAACCCGCGAGCCGACAACGCGAACAAACGCTTGGCGAAACCGCGAGACGTCGCGCGTCCTGTGCGGTCCTGTGACCCGTTCGTTTTCGTCGAAAGGATAATATTATAATAGACGGAATAATGGAATTTCTCGCCGTGCCAAGAAGAGCAGCCATGTCGCTCTAGACACGACCCGATCGTCGCGCGGCTCGTGGTGTTACATAATATATTTAATTTCTTAATTTTGGCATGCATATTATATTATACGTAATACAAGAGAGCGTGCAAGTACGATATAATTATTACGCACAGCTGTGCCGCACTGCAAAGTGTTGTAATCAGTACTCGTAAGCTGGCGCGCCGAAAACCGTTTGATTATGTATGCAACAGAGCCCCGGAGAAGCGCTGAAATGTGCGCGGCGAGAAATTAAAATTAAAAACTGTTAAATATGAAAAACACACGGCGCGTCGTCGTCGGTCTGCGTCTTTTTAATTAATATAAATACTTGATTTCATTTGAATAGGTACGTTTCGTTTCATTCGCGTATGAGTATAGGTACATTTTTTTTTTATTTTCATAATCCTCCGAACTACGAACGAATCCGGGGGTGCAACGGCCGATGCACTCGAGGTAGAGGAGATTCTCCCCCCCGGTGTCGTGTTGAAAGCCCCCGTACACAAACACGGTGTGTCGTGTCGAAAGAGCAGCCGACACGCCGTGTATTTGATCTATATACGATCAAAATGTTTTCGGACTGCAAACAATATAACGACATCCCGTTATACAACCGGACGTTTCGCGTGTGTTTTCAGATGGCGTGTTTCGATATTTTGAAGAATTTCTCGTATCTCGTCACCACGCAAGCCATGCAAGTGAAAACCAACATGATACTGTCGGTGCTGAAGATCGCCGAAGTCGACATACTGTTGCCGGCGTCCAACTCGTGGAGCACGAGCGTGACGCCGAGCGCGGGCATGACCTTAACGTTGTCTCTGGTAACTATGACGGTCCTGTTCTAAAGATTTACGCAACCTAGACGCAAATGTCGCTGTAAGATTGTATGATTTTTTTTTTTTCCGTTTGGTTTTCTTTTCTATTGTATTTTTCGACGTTGTTTTCCGTTTTTTTTCTTCTCATTTTTTCGGGGCATCTCGGCGGTGTCTTCAGAGTGTGAAAATCCGACGCGACGTTCGGCCCGCAGTCGGTCTTGTTATCTCTCTTCTATTATGATTTTTTTTTACATAAGTAAACTACGAAGTCGTATGCAAAATTATGTGTAGTCCCAAAAACGTCGTCGTCGTCGTGTTCGATGCAGAGACGGTTTCGTTCTTCGCGTTCGTAAAACGTTATCGTTTTAAGCCTTTCAAATCGCTCAAATGTTAAAATTATTACCATATTTAATACGCATGTTATAATTTACGTACTATTTATCATTACTATACGATATTATTATTAGTATATAGAGCGGGTACCTATTTTAAGAGAGAGCGGTTCAAGTGTCGTTTATATTTTTGTTAATACGATTGTTTGTACAGAGAAGAGTTTGGAGAAAACGATGTTATGTTTGTTCGGGTCGCGGAACAAATAATAATCGATTAGCTGTCGCGTATCATATATGATACGTATACGTATATCTAGTACAAATGAAAAAAAAAAATAAAATACATAATATATAATATTTACGATGTGACGACGTGTAACGAAAAAATTTAAAATTCGTCTGTAAAGAACAGGCGATTATTAATAACGCGGCGAACGAGCGCAGAGCAACGCGGTTTCTCAAGGTCGCTGCGTGTAACGGTATACGCCATAAATTACATTTTGAAATATTAATAAACGCGGAGAACTGCAGCGGCGCGCGCCGAACCTATAATCAACGGTTTACTTTTTTTTTTTGTTAACTACCGGCGGGGGCGGGACCGGTATCAAATTTCTTTGGGTCGGGTCAGTAAAGATGGGCAAGTAATTTCTAAAGTATTAAACGCCGCCGCCCGTATACGTCGACGAGACGGTGCGGCGAACGGCCGGGGTTTATTTTCGTCGGTCGGCTGTGACCCTTTCGTTTGACGTCGTCTGCAAACACTCGACTAGGTCGTCACTTGACACACCGAAATACAGCGACGGCGTCCAAGTCGAATCGCGACGGCCGAATTTCGTTTTTCACTCGGACGTTTCTGTTTCTGAATTTCGCAGAATATATTATTTAGATATTTACTTTACGCAATACAAACTAATCGACTAATTTTTCAAAAAAAAACCCGATCGCTACACAATTCGCAAAAATCAAATTTGTCAAAAAGTTTTCAATATTTCAACCGATCGCGACATGTACCTAAGCGTACACGGTTTGGACTCGTAAGTCTAGTAGTAAGAAAATTAAAACTCGATTGTTATCGTCCGGACGACCGTGAGAAATTATCGTCGTGACTCGACCGTAGTGTAAAATACGTACTCCGCCGTAAATGTTTTCCGAAATTTCGCCAACGTAAATATTAAATGGATAAAACGCCGCGTTCCGGTAGTCTCCGAGACGGCTTGAATAATATGAAAGGAAGTGCCTCCCTATAATATTATATATTATGTAAAACGCTCTCGAGAAGCGCACCATGACGTTATACGCACACGCACGCGCGCGCGCACGCACGCACGCACGAAAATACTATTTTTATTGAACGTCGAAAACGTTAACCGAAATATTGTTACAGCAAATAACAAAATTGTTACTAGCATCTCTGCTTTTCTGCTCGCGACCTCTTAATCGGCCTTAATTAACTGCTTGCGATTTGAAAAAACTGAGAAATTACGTCACCAGTCGTGACGTAACAATCGTGGGCCGGACGAGAGGCGAATGAATCGTTTCGTCTACCCAAATCGTGTACGACGGTCCCGGTAGGAATCGGAGGCGACCCGTGGACAAAATAATCGAAACCGTTTTACGAATAAACTACCGTTTTCTTGTCCGCTTAAAGTCGTCGTCGTAAGAACGCGATTTCGACGATACAATATTGTTTCAAACGATTTTCATCGGTGATTTTCGCGTTGTTTTTTTCGACAAGTAGTAAAAGTCTCCGACGACGACGTTATGCGTCCGAAACCGTACGCCAATAATACGTACGCGACGACCACCCCCCCGTATGAATATTGTCACGCGTAATCGGTTTTTTTTCGCGCGCGCACGGCTGCCGCGGTCATCGAGTGCTCTGAGAAATAATAATAACATTAAGTGATGAGACGGGTAAGACTCGTCGAACGCCGGCGCGCAGGACGGGACCGAGCTCGTGAATAAGTAAAACGATGGCCGCGCGTTCTGCGCGATAAATTGCCTGCTGAATAATTACGGAAAGCCGTCCGGCCGCGCGCGTATACGAGTATATTATTTATATATTTATATATATATATAATGTGTATATACGCGCATAATACTTAATGAACTCCTGCGATTCGGCTCGAGGACGTAAAACGTACGCCGCCAGCTGCCGCGCGACCAGCGGTGACATCGACGCGACGACGATAATAACAACAACGATAATAATTAGAGCTCCGTCTGCCCTCGGACTCTATTTGTTCCCGTTCGAAATCGACTCTTTAAACCATATTATGGATTTCTATTGTTCTAATATATCATTTTAAATTTACCGTCTGTTGGTTTTTATTTTAACGCTTTACTCGGAGATCTAGAGGCAACAGACTTCTTTATAAAAATAAAAATCAGTAGTCTACGTTTTCTTTGTTTTCGGTGTGGCCAAAAATCGTTTTCTATTTTATTAAAAATTCACATAAATCTGTTTAATATAAATCGGGCAAACGGTTTAACAATAATCCTAATAATTTCTTATAATTTATTCTTATCGAATCTCACAAAAATATTCATACATAATCGATCATTTTTTTTTTTTTTATAATATACTAGTATACTCGTACGTATATCTTTTATTCCGAGTTATTGAAAAGGACTTTTTTCCCCTCTCTTTTCATACATAAAATAACGTCGAATGTTGTTATTCGTTGCCCGCGTTCGAAGAGAAATTCTCTTACCTACCGACCCTAATTCAAGCACGGAAGCGAATAGACGTTTGGGAGCTACGGCGGCGGCGGCGGCGATAGTTTCTCGTGAATTTTTCTCCGGAAAATTCTTGAAAAGTTCAACGTTATTATTTCTCTTGAAAGTTCCGCGCGCAGACACGGCGCTCTCGGCATGAATTATTTAAATCGACTCGCAACGCGAACGAGTGAAATCCATTTTTAATAACGCCGCGCCGTTAAAAAAATTACGTTCCAAATGGGTTTTGATTATTCGAAAATGCGAATTTTTCAGCGCACGCTTTTTTACCGCGACGATACCGTTTCGATCTGTTGTCCGATTTTTAAATCCTACGCGATAAAAAACGTCACGTCGCGTTTCCATTCTCGTCAAAAACGACATACGCGTTTGAGTGTAATAATATTGTTGAAAACCCGTCTCGGACGGTAAATCTTTATTGGCCTTTGGAAATCACCCGGTTCGCGCGTTCCGCCGCGGTTTTCTAGTTTCGCCATTAGCCGGCTAATAAACGAGTGGGTTATCGCGTAGTACGAACGGGATTCGTACGTATGCAATTCATGTTGCGTAACTGTATATCGTTATAAATATTGTAACGTCGAGCAGACGTCGAGCACCCGCGCGACACTTGCGCCGCCGACAGACGCCGCCGCTGTCAAAAGTAAAAGCTTGCGTTTCAAAAGTTCTCCGTGAATATATTATTATCGTCGTTGTTATTATTATTACACACAGCTCACTCCCCTTACGAGATTTCGCGCGCGCGCGAGCGTCTCTCGTTATCCGTTTAATTGACATTGTCGACTGCGCCGGAGAAATAATATTAACCGCTCGAAATATCACCATCGGTAGGCGCTCTCTAACGCGCGTTATTTCTACCGATTTCTTCTTCTTCGTCGCCGTGTCGATCGGACTAGAACGAAAATAATAAATAAAATATTCCGCCGCGAATAAAAAAAAAAACTATAGAACCGTTTGCTCCGCCGCGTCGGGGTCACTTTAATTTGTTCTTGACATGAAAATTAATTAACATTATTCGCGCGCGCGTATAATAATTAAATATTTACGTCGTAATTTTTTTTCCATACAAAAACGGTAACGATAATAAAAAATTATGCTCTCCTCCTCCGTGCCGACGCGGGAAAAAATACACCGAGTAATTTATTAAGTAAAAACAAATATACCGCCGAAAATTTCGCGTGTCGTTTTTCAAATTACGTCGAAACGACCTATCGATCCTCGAGGGCGAGACGTCTGGATTTAACTGCAAACCGTAGCAGTGCACTCTGTATTACCCGAACAAATACCACATTTAACTGGTAATTTCATTTCGCCGGCGACGTTTCGCGTGTGTGTGCGCGCGTATGACGTCATCGCTTTGATTGATTATTACTACCCGTAAAGTCTTAAAATGTACCGAACCGTGGTGGTCGCGAACTGCGGCGTTCGATTTTATCGGCGACTATACATTAGGTACGACGACGTATAAATAATACGACGTCGTTTTCGAAACGCCGCAAACACTCGTTAAATGTCGTGTGCCGTACAGCTGCGGGTCGTAATCGGAAATATCAATTTTTTACGCCGTCGAACGGAAAATAATTTCTCTGCGAAACGTGCGCGACGTCGAACGACTGCAGTGGTCGAAGTAGCCTCGCGACGAACAGTCCTTTTGACGAAGCCGTTAAAACGACCTAAACGCGATCACGCGATTTAAAAACGCCTTCATTTAGACCATTTTTATCGAACTGTAAAAAACTCGAAAACTATTTTCGTTCGTACCATTCCATTTACAGAGATATTTTCTTAAACTAAACATATCTTTTCCGGAGTAATATTTTGAAATGCTTTTGAAAAAGTAGCGAAAACGTGATAAACATGACGTTATACGTTGTCCTTCAAATCTATTTCCAAAAACCCTCTTTGTTTTCGTTTACACGTCGTGTATCGTGTGGCCGTCGTTTCCTCGTAAACGACTCGTTTGATTTTTCACACGCTTATGTTTTATGTAACGCGGAGAACACATTATTTTTATTTAATCGCGTTTTCAGACACGATCGAATCGTATTTTTCTCATTTTATGACTCCGGACGAAACGCCAGACGACTCTCGGAGTTTGACTTTAATCTAACGAAACGCGTACAATACTAGAGTGAACTTACGCGTACGACTGCGGGTCGGCGATTGAGTGCATCGCGCATATTAACTACTGTTGAATTCGCCGAGCAAACGCCGCCGTGTGTCGTCGTAAAGTCTGTGGCGGACGAATCGACGCGTAATAATCACACACACACACACACACGATCGGGCGTGATGTGATAATCGACAATGTACATTTGGGCGGAAAAGAATCATTGTCGATGAAAAATCGTTTGGGGCCGTTCGAGGGTGGCGCGCGAGCCGAGTACTCGAGCGAGTGTAATACGAGCGAGACGCGAGACCTCATTGATTAACAAGGGGGTGTTTTCTTTCCCCTTCTAAACGTTTTTCTTCTTCGACGAGACGTCGCGTGGATCTCTTCGGCTTTCTAACCGCGCGCGCGCGCGTCTATATTTTTAGCTTTCTAATGTTTAGAGCGTTTATAGGGTACCACCCCGCGCACGGATACAAACGCTCGTCTATATAGGATAGGTAGGATATAGACGATAATACTAATTATAATATATTATAAACTAATCGATAAGAGAAAACAATCAACACTGGTCTGCAACCGAATATAGCTTTACTGATGTTTTAATCACAACACACACCATGCTCACGTGCATTATACGTGTACACGTAATCGATGATCTCATGATAATAATAATTTAGCGTTTGTCGCACCCGGCGACGAGACGATAATACACTTAGTCATTAGGTGATTAAATAACTCTTTTTTTTCTTTTTTTATAACAATCTGCCTACACCACCACCCGCGTATCGAGCAAACTCTTCACGCGACGACTGCTCAATGATATTTATATATATTTTATATACGAGGACACACACATCGAACACATATCATTTCACATATCAAAAAAACCGCGTTTGTTGTTGACCGCGCGACTGTAATAATATCGCGCGTTATTATGTAAAATCCATTCGCGTACCTACTACGTATATTACACGTTCCGAATTATACGGCGGCGTAGGAAAAAATATAATAATAGCTCGCGGGTATGAAAAAAAATCAATAGTCAGTGGCTGATGTTTACGATACGACCTGCAGGAGCCGTAGGTAGTAGTAGCAGCAGCAGCAGCAGCAGCAGTAGTAATACCTAGGGGGCGATGGCGGCTTGCGGTGTTCTAAATAAATTATGCGTGAGAATTAAAACCTATAGAATTCAATCGCGTGATAATGCGCTGTACGCGTTCGTTCTCGAGTATCGCTTTTGGTGAATATAATATTTATATAATTATGTAGACATATCATATACATATCTGTAAGTTAATAATATATAGGTAAACACACACATATATATATATATTATATTTAATCGCTTGAATTAGAGAGAATATTTTTTTATGACGAATCGTGAAATCGCGCGTCGAAATCCGGGTTCGGAGGTCGAAGAGATCAAACTAGTATATTATAAGACGTATTGTAATCAACTCTCGTCTATTATGCTGCTCGATATGTATACGTACGTACAAATCGTCACTCATTCGGTCGAAATTGGATATTTTGTTTTCTCTCGTCTCGCCTGAGAATCCTTAATTTTCCAAAAAGAATCAATTTTTCTTCTTCGTCTCGCGTGACGTTCACAATCGCCGCCGTTGAAATCCGTCTTCAGAATCATGTGTCGATGTTTACATTTGTTCGATCGCGCGGTACATGGAGAACTCGCTGAGGAGTAAAAACTTTTTTCGTTCGGTTGTTGTTTTACTTCTTCTTTTCCTTTTTCGGAAATTCTTGTCACATAAAATACGTATAAAATGGTAAACGGCAAAGCGTCGTCGGATCGAATATATCGTATTCGGCAAGTCGAACCCGTGAAAAGCGATTACGATAGTAAATTTTTTTGACGGCGGAGAATCTTGTAAAAATAATCAGACGTGGTCGTCGACGACGGTTCGGTGACCGCGTTACAATTTTGTCGTGCGCGCCAAACCGATGCAGATTTTCGTGTTGTTCGGTAGAAAAAAAGAGAGAATATCAGAAATACTTCGGAGCGGAGATTTCGGCGGTGACAAAAAAAAAACAAAAAACGGACGGGAAGAAAACCAAATTACCTTCGCCGTGCAAAACGGACGCGTCTATTTAGAGTGTACTTTGCGCGTTCCCCTTCTTAAAATTCATTATAAATATAATATATTATGTTGTACGTCACACACACACACACACACACACACACTCGAATAACGTACAAGTGTGTACAGTAACACTCGCAGTCCTGTTGTATCGTTGTTATTGTGGAGAGGTCATTAAAAACTGGTGCGCTGCCGGGCGATACTTGCCGGGGGGTGAGGGGGGGGACGACGCGGATAATATCGATTATTAGAATCATTATTATTTTTGCCCCCGCCCGGCGCCGGGCTTTTTATTGCTCGTTAGTCGGAACTTATATTATATATAACCGTGTATTATATTATTGTCGCGCGACACCCGTGTAAGTAATACAATACGGGCCGTTTGTTCGACGAAGGAGCAATATAAGGACAATCCCCAACTGTCGACCGCGAGCAAACGCTATTTAGCACGCGTATTTTAATACGTATATCGCAGTAACAGACACACGCGATATTATGATTATCGTTTTGGCGCGCGTTCCCGGGTGATGATTTCATCGCGTCTTGATCGCGTGTGCTTAGCGCGAGTACGATACACGTTTACGTAATACCTCTATTTTATACGTAAAAATAAAAAAGATTATGGCAGAAAATACGAAAACCCGATAGAATAAATAATAATATTTCATCTCTACATATCATTAAAATGTATTGCGAAGAGCGCCGCCGCGCCGCCGCGAGTATTACTACGTAAATTCAAAAATAAAAGTATATTATTGTATTCGTGTAAAATTATTGAAACGCATAAAAAATGCACTCTCGAAAAAGTTTGCTGCATTCATACGTATTTTATATCCTGCGTGCAATGCGGACGGTGAAAAACACGTCTACTTAATTACGGAAAGGCGGCCTATACATTTAAGGAATAATAATAATAATAAAAAAAAAAAAAAAACAATTCTCAAACAAACACATATCAAAACTCATGATGTGATATAGAAATAACGAAAAATATAAATTATTTTTATTTGAAAAAAAAAAAACGGTTTAATATATTATTATATTATGTATTAATAATAATAATTAGATTGGAAATAAGTCGATAATATTAAGCATAATATTTAGGTGTGTTCTTTCGTCTCGAGCAACTTTTTTTTTAAACGAACAAAAATTTAGTAGGCGATTTTAAAACTGTATCGAAAACATGTTACAACAGACATATCACTTGATAACTTAAGAGGGTAATGGTTCCCACCGTGCAAAATATTGTTCCTGTAATATAAAAAAAACGTTCCATAGAAACATTGAAACGTTTCTATGGAACTTACCTAGGAGTTCCAAAAACATACCAGAAACGTCTTATGCCGTGTTTTTTGTAACTAGATGTTATACATTATTGAACTATAAAATAGGAATGTTCCCTAAATATTTTGTTGAAACATTCTGATAACATTCCAAAAAACTATTCCACAGATAATTGTTTACAATTTTAAATGCTATTCCAGTAATGTATTTTATTTATATTCCAGTAATACTTTATTTTTACATTCCAGTTCTAATTATTATTTTATATAATTATTAGCCAGGTTATAATATCATAAAACTCCATCTATAAAATTGAAATATACATCATCAACAAAAATGTTTTAATATTGCTATTTATAGTTATTGCCTCAATTAATAATAATTAATTATAACTTTATTTTTCCATATTAAAAACACAAATAGTTATTACAAAATGTTATTAATTTATTCAACTTCAAATTAAAGTTATTTTTTATAAGTATAGGTAATACATATTTTGAATATTTATAATTATGTAAACATAAACATATTTTACATTTATTAAATGAGTATTAAATACTATAATTAAGTATAAAATATATACAACATATGACTATAATACATATATAGGTATATTAAATATTATGACATAATGAAATTACAATAGCTTTGTTATTTATAAGCTGAGAGAAAAAACATTTAAATACTACATTACTTAAAACAATATCATATGGACTTGTTACATCATTGCTATCAATTAATAAAATAAAAAAATTTATATTAGAATTATATATATTAGATTATATTAGAATGAAAAAAAACGGTGTAACACAAATGGAAACACGTGGTGTTGTGCCGTGTTTCCATTAAAAGCTCAGTACTGACAGACCGCGCAAAATTGCCAGCGCGTTGTTTGACATCATAGACCGCGGCGGGCAGCAGCGTGGGCAGCCCGCGTTCTGTTTGACTGAGCCTTAACATACCTAGCGTACGAACTTAATAATGTAAATAATGTAAATCAAAAAACTCACGTAACGTTGACGTTAGCCTTAAGGTGTTATTCACCAGTGGCGTACCTGCCAACCATACAAATACTTAGTTATAAACTTATAACTAATTAAGTTATAATAATAATGAAGTATGAAGTAGATCTTACCTTTTTATTCATATTCGCCAGTGTTTGAAAATTGAAAATTTGAAATAACAAATGACGATTAAAAACACTTTATAAAAAACAAATCGACGCGCGACGTCGTCATTTTCAGTATTATCCAGTATTATTCAGTTTCCAGTAAACACTCGCCACAGTTAAACGCAAATTATTAAAATATTAAGGGCCTTTTCACACGCAGCCACTCTACAGCGTTTCTTAGCAGCGCGTCAGTAGCGCTGAATATATTTTAGAAGCGCGTCAGTGGCGCTGCGTGTGAAAGGGCCCTTAGGCTGACAAATAAAGACTGAAATTAAAATGATAATAATTGAAATCGTTTATCAATCGTGCTACTGACGCGCTACCAACGGGCTGCAAAAATAGTCGCGCGATTGCAGTCACGTGTGAAACCCCCAATCTAAATATACGTTCTATCACGAGAAGCGCGACTTTTAGACGTCGCGTTCTGCGGCGAAGTCAACTACTAACACCGTCTTATCACAGGCGCGACCGCTAGGAGGATTAATTATTATTATCGGATCGGCTGGAGCTATCGTGTTTTTCTGAAATATTCCCGTAACGTGTTGGGAACAATACACCACATTTACAAAGTAATGTTTTTATAGAAACATAAATGTAGGTCTGTAGAGAACGTTTCATTGTAACGTTTACATTGGAACTTAAAATCTATATAACTCATGTTTTTGTGGAACATTGCAGAAACGTTCAGGGAATGTATCATTCTTATGTTAATATTGGAACTTAAAATGTATATTCATGGAATGTTTGTAACAGTTTCTTGCACGGTGGGTTATGTGTACTTTTTTTTTCGTTTTGTTTTTTTTTTTCCGTTTTCTATAGAAATCTATATTAATGTACGTTAGAATATAATATTATAATTATAGATTTATTGTACATAGTAATATTTACGATAATGGATGCATTGTATATTTTGTTTATTTATTTAATCAAATATTATTATTATATAAATATATTATATATTACGTACGTTTGTGTGTATTCGCCTAGCCAATTTTTTTTTCAAAAAGTCTTTAAACGACGACGTTTCCATATCAATTCAACGTAACATTTTCATATCATATTCGATTATACGCGTTTACTATATCCACGACGACGTATAGACGTATCTAACGGGGCGACCGTATGGGATTTCGTCGTTTCGCGAAAATCGATTTTCTTCTTTTTTTTTTTTTCAAACAGTAAACATTACCCGAACACCCCACAAAAAACCTATTAAAATGGATTTACGGAAGATTTTTATTTTAGAACGAAGTTTGATTAAGTCTGAGTACAAACGTGTACTCGAATTCCATTAAATCGTTAAGTCCAAAAATCGAGTTGAGTACACGGTTGATAAAATTATAAAAAACAAAAAAACAAAAAAAAAAAAAAATGTATTGTATTTTAAAATTATATATATTAATATGTTATATTTGTTTTGTTTAGTAAAAATTATTTGACTGTGGTGATTTTACTATGTACATAGAACAAATGAAAATAATATGTGTTAAAATTAAAATATATATCATTATATATTAATATTATATAAGTAGTTAATTGTGGATTGAAAAAAAAGAAAACTGTGACGTTGTCTCCCGGGCAATATAATAACCGTCGTCGTACTTAAAATCCAATCAATCAATGTTTTGTTTTAGAATCATGTTGAAAACCGTTCAATCGTCTAAATGTATTATTGTTTGTAAATCCTAGAAAAAGAAAAAAAAAAAATCATAGTTATGTTATCGTAATAATATACACGTATCTGTTTAAAAAAAAAATAAAAAAAAAATACATAGTCAATGTTTCATTTTTGTTTATAATAAATATTATCAGTTGTGTTTATGTGCAACCTAACCCGAGTTATATTATGTTGTAATATTATATTTATCTCGAACTTTGCTGTAGCTTTAGTTTTCAGATATTATAACGTCTTGGACGAGAGACGTCTCTCGAGCGTACCGGTTCAAAACGAAACGGTTTACACAAGTCTTACGATTTGACAACGAACGAGAGGTTTAGCAATCGTTAAGTAACGTGACAAAAAAAAAAAAAAATCACTTTTTTCACACTTAAAATGGTTCGTTTTATATTTTTCTTACAAAATCGATCTAATACACATTGACGGTGTATTTACGTGATTTTCTAGACACGAAAAATCATTCTTTCGCAAACGGACGAAATCTATTTCGAAGCAAACGTAAGTACGACGCCTTAGAATATATATTATTATAGCTAGTGATTAGGTACGGTTTTCATATTATTATTTGCTCTTAAAACGCTAAATCATAAACGGCGCGCGGCGAAAAAGAAACGTATTAGTTTTATTCGCACTAGAATTTTTTCTAACAAATCTCGTACTTTCGTCGATCGTCGTTGTCACGCGTGAAAAGTTCCCGACGAACGTGCGAGATAACGTCTGGGATTCGGAAAACACAGGAAATTAACGTATAATATGGATTTTCAAAAATTTCTAAAATCGCCATCGATCTCTGTCTCGACTTTTGCCTCGTCTTTGGACACTTTGGTGTCTCCTAAGAAGAACGCTTTACGTTTCGTGTCGTGACCGGTGACGCGCCGTAACGCGACCCTCCTGTCAGTGATGTTGCCCAGTGGGCGGTGCGTGAATACAATTTACGGGGACACCTAACTTTTGTGTAACTATTGGTTTCTATTGAATTTTCGTTGGAAATTTTATTTACATTTTTCATCATACGTAAATGAATGAAAATCATTGTCTTAATAATTCATCCAATGTACAATGTTTTGATTCCATTTCACGCTACAAGAATATAAGATTGCGACGCACAATTGCACTACACAACTTGCACAACGGTCGTTGATAACGCGTCTCCCGGACTCCGTACAGCAACTATTATCCATATGATTGCCCCCGAACTTTTATTTACCTCCCATCTATTAGAATCGAAACGGTCGTTCGGCAGTCTCATTCGTTTTACGACCGTCGTTATCGCTAAATCCAAAAATAGCTCAGAACGTATTTGCATTGAATCACACCACGATGGACATAATAATATATTATGTACACACATACATAGTAAATATAGTTTTCAACAGCATATTATTTACACATAGATTACATAAATACTTAAAATAATTTAAAAAATGTAAAATAATTTTTTTTTTCAATTATTGGGGAGACGCCGTCTCAAAGTTTCCCCTGACGCACCGCCACTGATGTTGCCCCCCCCCCCGAATAGCGGACGATTTCTTCCGAATATCTTATCGAAACCACCGACAACGCGCCGATATTTATCGCGGACGGTATGTTTTTTTTTAAATTTCCTCCTCGGGTCCTTTTTTTTTTCGCCGTTATTATCGCGGGGCGAAGTAATAAATCAGCCCGTTTTTACGACGGTACATCTCTCGGACCCTCGGTACATATATGATACGCCAAAGGTGTTTCGCGATAAATTTCCGAGCGCACGACGATAATTCGAGTGTTATGCCGCCGCCGCCGCCGTTCGGCAATAATAATAACATTCGGCGGCGCAACAACGAATTTCGTCTCGGCGGGCCGCCCGACCACCACCACCACGTCGTCGTCGTCGTCGTCGTCGTCGGGGCGTGGAAAAGTCGGAGGTTATACCTCGCCCGCGCCGCTGATCGATAAAACGCCGCCGTGTGCCGCGGCGGGGGTGGAAACGTACGCGCGTATAGAGGAGGAGGAGTACTACTATTGTTGTTGTTGTTATTATTTTTTTTGATCCTTTTAATGTTTCCGAGCGACGGACGAGGTCCGATTCGAACGAACCGAGTCGACAAACCGGGAGCGAGAAGAATATAGGATTATACAGTCGGAGAGGAAAATATTCGGGTGTTTTTCGAATATTTTTCGACCGAGCACATTTTCCGCGTGAGGAAAACATTTTTACGAGAGCCTGTACGACGAGCCGTCGCGCGTCGTCGTCGCGCGAGACAGTTTCCTCGAAAAACCTACACACCACGTGTTCTCCTCGCCTTTCGGTGCGCGACGACGATTTAAATCGTTGAAATTCAAAAATATCGCCACGTTTTGTCGTCGCTCGACGAATATAATGTTTTCCATTTCGGTCGACACACGATTTTCAACCCGAACGGAAAAACAGTCGTCCGCGTATTCGTTTTCGAATACATTACAATAAATTAATTTCATATAATATTGAATACGTTTGTTTTTTTTATCGATCGAAAATAAAACCTTCGAATAACATACGTACCTCCTGTACCTATTTAAAAACCGCGAAAAGTTTACGTTTTTCCGCGTTAATATACTCGTATTATTAAAATTAATCTACCTACATATTTTAAAACCGTCGAGTTTCTGCGTCGTCGTCGGATATAACATTGAATTAAAATAAAATATTCAAATCGAGTCGTAATAAGAAAAAAAATGGCCTGTTACTAGTCGGGAGATTTCGATTTATTTCGTAGTATTTCATATATTATCCAAAACACTGCAGTGTGTGGTGCGAAAAAAAAAACATAATCAAAATAAATGATAAAATCAATTTGTTCCCTTTTATAATTCGTCGGAAATTTAAATAATTATCTTCGATTTACTTTTAATATAGTGTTTTTTTTTTTATGACTTAAACAACATCGAGTTAATGAGTCGTAAAAATATTAAACCGAGTACGAAAAAAAAACGTGCTCGAGTCAACCCGCCGCCGCGCCGTCCGCCGCCACTAATGTATACGGTATAAACCATGTATACCGCGTATATTGTATTAGATTAGAACTCGGATTTCGGTGAAATCACTGTGAATGATGGTGGTGTTTGTTAGCGACTAGGTAAACGGACACGGTTGGCGAGCTAAAAAGAAACAAAAAAAACAAAAACACGTGTACCGACGCGCATTTATTACGCCCGCGGCGAAAACGAAAAATCGAAATAGGCTCGCAAAGGAAAATCGCGTTAAGCCAAAGCGGCAAAGGATCCCGGAGGCTCGGAGAGAGACTATTATACGCACAGGTAAGAAACGAATACAACACTCTTACCAGGAGAGCGGCCGACTTGTGTGGTCTGAGTTTTTCCAGGTTGTCAAAAATAAAAATATATTTACACGCGCGTGTTACACCTTCTTATTTATCTTATATATAAAAATGAATAGCAAAATGTGTTGTAAGCGCATAACTCAACAACCCCTGAACCGATTTCGCTAATTCTTTTTTTATACTATTCCTTGAAGTACGAGGATGGTTTATACGGAGAGAATTATTAAGAAAACTTTAACCCTAAGGGGGTTAAAAGGGGTAAAAATGGAAAAAATCCCGAGTCACTGGAGCTTTGTGGTATTAAATTTTGTCAATAGTTTCATTTAATATTGCAGAGGCCCCTAAAGAAAGGATTTTCCAAAATTCGGCCCCTAAGGGGGTTAAAAAGGGTGAAACTAGAAAAATTCACCTGGCCGGAACCGCTGGAGCTTTGACTGCACACGGGCGAAGCCGGGTTATTCAGCTAGTTTGAAATATAAATACGTATTATTAATGTTTGTGATTTTACACAAATTATTACTTTTAACTCGTCACTTATTATGTTTATTTAATCGTTCAACTAGATGTTTGTGCTTGCATTCGATTTGATAATTTCACAAATTCTGAAACGTACGATGACGAAAAAAAAAACAACGAATATTTCGTTAAACTCAAGATAATGTGAAAGACAGTCTCGATCGACCCGTTGTATATCGACACGGACAAGTGCCGACTGCTGAAAATATAATATCGAGTAGTGTTGTGTTACGTTTTAAAAAGTTCGAATTCGTCGCCGCCGCCGCGCCGCACACATAACGAGTCGGAAATAAAATAACGGTGGCTTTTAAAAATTAATACGGTTTTTTTTTTTTTTTGTTTCTCTCGCGAAAAAAAATAATATTTAACAGTATTATAAAGGCGTCTCTCTCTCTCTCTCATTTCGTTTTTGTTTTTTTTTTCCATCGCACAGTTGAAGTCGTACTTATTTTTTTCAAACTATTCACATTAGACATTTACTACGTTTTAAATACTTTTCTTTGCATTTACATATTATAAAATATTCAAATTAAGATATTAAAAGAAACTTATTCTTAACGCGCGCCAAGTTTTTATCGATAAAAAAAGAATTATGTTTCCGACAGATACCTTTCGTTCCTTTTTGTCTCGAGACGCGAAAAAGCGAATTCCGTTCGCGAAAACAAAAGAGGACGGATAATGTTTATGACATTTGACCGCAGACCGAGCGTTTCGCATGAAAGTAAAAAAAAAAAAAATAAATAATTTTTCGTTATTACGGTGTATTTTAAAAGTTTATCATTTCAATTCGCTCCCGAAAGCGTATCGGCATGAGTAAATAATCGCATTAAAACGACGACGACGACGTTAATTACGAAAAAGTCATTTTTATCGGCACGCCACGGGACGAAATTTTCTAGAAATACGAGAACGCGCTCGTGTAGTGTCGCGTTCGAATGAAATGTTTTTCTCG
This sequence comes from Drepanosiphum platanoidis, assembly GCA_948098885.1. Taxonomy (NCBI): domain Eukaryota; kingdom Metazoa; phylum Arthropoda; class Insecta; order Hemiptera; family Aphididae; genus Drepanosiphum; species Drepanosiphum platanoidis. The sequence goes on from OX402540.1 coordinate 5,700,304, forward strand.
TTAAAATGCTAAATATAAACTGCTCGTTTCGCGTAATTATTATATTCAGTATTACATCGGACGGAAGCGGGCGGCACGTCACTCGCGAACGGTTTTCAATATTTATATTATGTAAATGCAAAAATGACGTTAGGTTTTTCAACTACTAACCGTTGATTATTCCCCATACTCGTTATTTTTACGACGCGTTGGATTTTTCACTTTCTCGGACGAAACGTAGTAAGTAATTTAATAAATCGTCGAAAAACCTCGAATTCTCCCGGTGATGAGACCTCGACCGACGACGTGGTGACGTCTCTCGCGCACGCGATTATTATCGATAGGATAATATTTTTAATCGAACGAGAATACAAGTCGTAAGTTGTAAACATAACAAAAGGAATCGATTTAAATCGTTTAATTTTAATTTTCATTAAATTTGTAATCGAGTAATTTTATTGTATTTTTAACCGTTCGACTAGTATGCGAAATAATATTTAAAAAACCATTCGATCGGATTTTTTGAGCTTATTTTTTTTCATAAAATGACATAATAATAAAACTACTCGACTTCAAGTGCCGAATTGCAAACCGCGTGTACGCACGACGTTTCTCACAGCTGTGTTTCTCGTCCGAGATTATTACTCCGGTCCAGACTTTCGCGCAAACGATCTGAGAAGTTTAATGGTGGACGACGCCGCGCTAGGTATGCGAAACCTCGGGAACGCGCAAAACAGTTAAAGTTGGCCGTAATTTACGGCGTATACGTTATATATAGTTTTAAAATTAACAGCGTTGTTGCAACAGTAGTTCCGTGAATCCGAGCGGCATTGATCGCGCGGCGGCGGCGCGGTCCAGTCGGGCGAGCGATTTAAACGAATATAATAATAGTACACCTCTGACCGTCCTCGCACGACTCGTTTACATGATATTGTTTTTTTTTTTGTTGTTCGCAAGTCCGGACGTAAGGATACTTTATTGCGGCCGGATACATATGTACGTCGGCGGCGTCGCAGGACGAAGAAACGATTGTCCTCGGTGCGGATTTCTCTCGTCCTCGCCCGAAGGATATATTTTCTCCTCGCGCGCGATCGCGTGGGCAAAATTGATAAAGATCGTTGTTTATGTGTGGGTGTATCGCGCGACGACATCTCGAAAGGACCGAGGTTCGGCGACATATTATTACCGTTGTTATCGCGTCCGCTCGCTCGTCGACGAGGCAATAACAAGTTCACGCGGGTCTGTCTCGTAAATCACGGCGGCGTAAACGTTCGTTCGTTCGCCGATTTCGCAGTAGCCGGTACGCAAATGACAATGAAAAGTAAAGTTTTTCGAGAAAAAAAACGTGTGTGTGTGTGTGTGTCACAGTCTACCACTATTATAAAAAATAATAAAAAAACAGCCGCATATGGCGTGCCTCGAGATGCCCTCGAATATTTTCCTCGCGATGTGTCTTATTAAATTCAACCGTCTCAATCCGGGTAATATAGACTTATGACCAACACGTTTTTACCATATTGCTAACAGCTGATGGACCTTGACGCTGTCGAGAGGATTGCGCGTCGTAAGTTATGTGTGCGCGGCTAATGAAATAGACTAAAAACTAGTTGTGACGTATCGGCTTTGGTTTTTACTGGTTGCGTGAACGATACTTTTAGTAATTACGTTATAAACCATTGAATGAAACTGTTCGTTTCATTTAAAAGTAGAAATCGTTAACCATAGGAGCTAATAGAATATAGACGAAATGAACGCGAAAAAAAAAACTGGAAATATGCAAAAAAATAATTTACTACGTACGAGCTGAATATATTATTTATTCGAATCGCTCGAGTTCACAAAAATATTACGGCGAAGGAAAACGAACATTTGATAAAATCGAAAAAAATACAATCGATGAAAACAATGTTATGAATTTACTCATATTTCTCTGTTTATACCCGACGAAAATATACGTATATGAAAATAATGAAATTGTGCACTTTTTTTGTTTCTAAAAATTAACAAAACGTTCGTATTTTTCTCTCATACAGAATAAAATAGATTTTTACGGTTTGGTCTCTACTACGAGCCGAGAGAAAATATTATTATAGACAAATACGCTTTATTCAGTCTCCGATATCGTATTGATTATAATATTATTATTTGTCACGCTGTCATTTGTTCACCGAATCGCTAAATGTGTCGCACGAACGGCGCAAAACATCGACTCGATTACGAATTTCAATTCGTTTTTGAAATGTCGTCGGCGCGTTAGATTTTTAATGGAATTCGAGCTGGCCGAATAAACGTCGAGCACGTAATTATTACGGGTAAGTTTGCCTACGCCGAGTGCCTTAAAATCGATCGGTTTCACGCGACTTCGACTCATTATTGAATTTACATTTTTCCGGTAAGTTTTTTTCATTTTAAATAATATAGCCGACGCGTTTGATTATTGGTTTTTTTTTTTCATCGCCGACGATACGGGTAATAAAAAACGAAAAAAATCAAAAGTGATTTTTAGTGCGCCACTACTTGGCGTTCTGAAGAATTTGTACAAAAAAATTACTACTACGATAAAAATATGTAAAACAGTTTGAATAAATAATAAAAACCTGTCGATGGGAAAGAAATTCCCGTCCGAGACACCGGAAGAATCACGTACCGGTTAGGTACGTAAAATAAAAAAAAACCATTAAATCTGAAAAAAAAAAAAAATGTTAATCAGTCACGCACGTCCGCGGACCGAGAGTGACCTATAGTGATAATAATGTATATTATTTTATTATTATTACTATCGTAACGGTGGACGAGAAGAACAGATTGAAAATTGAAAATCCAAACGATTCGAAAAACACTCGTTATATTTTGAAAAAAGTATAAGATATAAGATAAACGTTTGAAGTTTTAATTACGTATTTTAAACGTATTATTATTTTTTTTTTGGAATTAATTTTTCGTCTATTTCGTGACCATTAGAGTTCGGCGATTTAAAGATGTTTAATTTTTAACGAGAAGAATATTATATTTACATACGAGTTCTTGTCGGCGTGACAAGAACGCATTGTGCGAGGAGGACGACGCTGAATCTCGGTATCCGATTAAATTATCAATTAGTCGTAAATTATTCCGATTTAATATTCCAATTGGAGGGCGGTTTATATAATCGTATCTATTACGGGCGCAAGTGTGAAAACTCGACAATTAATGCACCTCCTACGGTCGAATTTCCAAACATTTGCGAGCTAAATTTCATTAACAAAAAAAAAAATTGAAAAAAAATTACCATCACTTATTCAAATCGGCAACACCGTTAAAGAATCGAAAATATCAATTTTGAAAATAATAAAAATATATAGACGAATTTCAAAATTTCCACTTATTCGTCATTCTAATTAAAAAAGTTCTCGACTTTTCTTCGGCATGACAATAGTGTTTCAAACCGATATTATGTAGTAGGCTGATTCCGACGAAAACGCTTGCTTTTTCCTTAAGAAATTTACTAATTTTTCTTTGAACGTTTTCATTATAGCACTTCGTAGCCAGCCCCACCCTTCCTCTCCCCAAATCGGTCTAGAAAAATAACTTTCGAATCGCGCGCACGAAGCACAAGTCTCAATGGAGATCTCGACGTATTGGAATTACTGAAAACCGAACAATCGGCCTGACGCGAGTTTACAGGAGAGAGAGCAACACATAACCGGTACCATTGGCCTGTTAATAAACACTTGCGTGTAGAACACCGCGAGTTTTCACGACCGCGTTTATTGTCCTGTCGCTTACGGCTGTAAATATCATATTGTCTTCGAAACGGTTTTTCATACCGAATTTATTAATATGACTTCCGGGTGCTACTTACCTTCTAGACCAGTGGTTCTCAACCGGTGTGCCGCGGGAAATGTCATTAAAACATATTGAAAACAGTGTTTTATTTCGTGACATTTATTTTTTAAAAATACAGCAACATAATAATAATATTTAAAGAACTAAATTATCTAAAGTAAACAAAGGAATATTTACATCATAAAGTGAATAAATTTGAAATTACTAGTGAGAAACTCGAGCTTGTCGTTTCGTTTCGCAAAAGTTCAATACGTGGTCGAATTGAAGACAAGCAGACACGCATCATTATTTCCTGATCAACGGAAAGAAGCCTCTCCCGTTTTTTTTTTTATTTCTTATGTTTGTAAGTGCCGAAAAGCCTAACTCGCACAAGTAGGTGGTTGAAAAGTGTAACAAAATGTTGATTGCTTCATCTGCTATTACGTGTATAATAGTGTGCCGTGAACTAAAAAAGGTTGAGAACCACTGCTCTAGACTTTCGACCGATCTCGCCAGAGCACGGCTGTTTTTCGATTCGAACGGAAAAGTCGACAAGAACGAAAACGCGCCACCTCCTTTTGTACCGAAACGGAAAAATCGTCATACGAGATAAACGCGGGACAGTGGACCGGCGCCCCGTGTACACACTGTGTCCTGCGAGAAACGGAGTGTTATGACCGGCGCGGCGCCGCGGACTGCGAGAGAGAGAAAAAAATTTAATTAGTGTCGGATATATAATGCTGCGGCACACGATGCACCACCGTAACGACGCGCTGCGACAAGGGGGCGCAAGACGACGAGGACGGAGCTGGTAAACTGCGGCGCGAAGTGAAAAAATTAATAGTGTCCGCGTACACGGCGGCGGGTATTTATGATTTCGCATCGAAAAGGACGAAAAAAAATAAAAAAAAACCAAACGCTCGCGTTCTTATAACGGGATTACGTGTACAATGATAATAATAATCATAATAATAATATGATATTGCAGCGAGTTATAACGCCGATGGAGTAGACGGCTTTTTTTTTTCCATCGAAAATGCAGAATATTATTAACGCGCTCGATCGAACGAATAAATACTACGTTATATACAGGGTGGGGCGTAACAGGCAGTGCAGTTTTGAAAGGCTATTCAAAAAAAAACTACGCAACTTACAGAAATTATATTTATTTCATTTTCTTCAGTACATCGTGCCATTTTATGTATCACGTTTTAAAAATGACACGAGAAAGATGATGGCCGCCAGCAGCGATACATCGATGAAGGTGATTTCTGAAATTTTCTGCCACATTTCGACTGGTATAGCGCCAATTTCCTCCCTAATTCGGTCTTTGAGTTCTTCCAAGGTGCGAGGCCGATGTTTAAAAACCTTTTCCTTCAGGTAGCCCTACAAGAAAAAATCACAAATGCTCAAGTCAGGTGAGCGCGCGGTCCACCTCACATCACTCTTCAGAGAGACGAGTTGCGTAGGAAACATCTGTCGCAGCTTATAGTCATTGAAACTCGAGCATTATGTACCGTAGCCCCGTCACAAGGTCACTTTTGGGGAGTGAAGAGGTCTCTTGTGAATTTTCCGTGGATTATTGTCTGCCCAATAGCGAAAATTTTGTTTATTCACTGAGCCTCGTCACTATTGAAAAATGTTGACCTCACATGGATCCGATTTCAGAAATCGCCTTTATCGACGTATCGCTGCTGGCGGTCATCATCTTACTCGTGTCATTTTTAAAATGTGATACATAAAACGGCATGATGTACTGAAGAAAATTAAATAAATATAATTTCTGTAAGTTGCGTAGTTTTTTTTTAACAGCCTTTCAAAACTGCACTGTTTGTTTCGCCCCACCCTGTATATTCGCCGCCGCAGTAGCCGCATATTATAGTCGTTAAATATGTATTGTTATTTTTTTCCACTCTTTCGAAACGGGTCCGAACGATAATGAAAAAAAAAAAAAAAACAATAACGCACACACCTATTATAATATCGTCGCTAATTGCGTTATCCTTATTTTAATATCATCGGATTATAATAATATTACGTGTGTGTGTGTATTTTCGCGTTTTGTTTTTCAAAAAACCATTCGGCGCGTACCCGGCGACAACGTTATTTCGTACGGTATATTATTTTCGATCGTTGTTGTTTTTTTTTTTTTTTTCAAACACGCGAACGCGTGCCATTTTCACGTCCGAACACAATATAAATTATAATATCGTGTACTTTTGGCGTCGACGTACGACGGAGCGCCGCCGCCGCCGCCGCATCGCCGTCGGCGTCGTCGTCGCCGGGGAAAAAAAAAACCTCGCCATTCGTTTGTTTTTCGATTTTCCAATTCCGTTTCGGTTTTCGTTTCCCCCCCCCCCCTCCCCCAGTCGAACCGATCGAAAAACAATAATAACCACGCCGCGCGCCGCTTTTCGATAGTCGAATAATAACTGTGAAAAATACAATAATATTATAATATTTATACTCTTTATTGTAATAAATATACACGCATAATAATAATTACAATATGATACATAATCGGTAAATCTGTTTCGTAACGTCCATATTCGTACGAACATGTCAAACGTTTGAATTATTTCTTTTTCTCTATACAAACACGAAATAATAATAATAATAATAATAATAATATATCGATAATCATAACAATAATTAATATTACTTAAAGACTAAACATCACACGTAATATTTACAAAAAAAAAATAAATCGAAGGCGCGCGCCGGCGTTATAATACGCGAGGGGGCGCATTTTTAGTACATTTCCGCGTGACGAGGATCGTACGAGTATGTATATTTTCATCCGTCGTCGCGAAGAATCGATAACGCTTTCGTGTATTTCATTCGAATCGCCAAAATGAACTCTCCAACGATTTTCCGATAAATCCCGAGCTCTAATGTCGGACGAAAGCGTGTGACTCGAATCAGACTTTTTCGTGAATAACAACGCAATAAAGGACCGATCGATCATATTATTATGATTATTGTTATAATAAAACAAACGGGCTCGTAATAAAACTCACGAGCGACACGACGGCCGGGCGCGTATAATAATATGATAATAATATATAATGGTGGTAGGTGTGTGTGTGATATAAATGTTTAAAAAAGGAGAAGAGAAAAGAGTCCTTATCGTGTAAGAAATAAATACGCCATCATCGGCCTCTCGCGCTGTCCGGCGAGTAATCGTCGTAATCGACGACGACCGACGACGTAGGAACGATGTGCTGCAGCGGCAGGTACGACCCGTGCAAGTGTTTCGCGGCCAGCAGCTGGGACGCGGGCCCGCCGCGCTTGACGATCAGCTCGCCGGATTCCGCGTCCGCGTCGTCGCCGCCGTCGAACTTGTTAAAGTCTTCGGACGACTCGTTGTGCTGCTGTTTGTTCTGGCTCTTGCCGAACCGCCGGACGGTCAGGCCGATCAGGAAGAAGCCCACGGCCGCGGCGAGCGCCACGACCGCCTTCATCAGCGGCGGCCCGACGTTGAAACACACGTACAGCAGCGCGTTCAACTTGTCCGGCAGACTCTTCACTTCCTGGAAACGGACAGAAAACAATGGATAACAATTTTATATTCTCAATCCAAGGATGTACGTATGTACACGTTAATGATGGTTATTTAATCGTAGTTTGAATACCATTTGAAAGAATAGTAGGTATTCGACAAAGCGTTTTTGTTTATTTTCCGCAGAAGAACGATACGATCTATATAACGTCACGTCTGACATAATATACGAGTGCATTGCGCGCGAATAAAATACAAATCAGTGACGACGAAACGAGCGATGTACTTTCTATTTTAAAATATACGCGCGAGTTATACATATTATTATTTTACTTTTTGTTTTCATTATTTTCCGGCTCCGAGTTTTATAGTGACGACAATTTGAACGGAAAAACACTATTAGAATAGTACTTAAATTCCGATTTATCATGACGCGCTGGCGAAAAAAATTTTTCTACTCTGGTGAAACTTTCCGAGTTTTTTTCTGCACCAACACACCGTGAGCTATGAATTCACGTGGTTTTGGCGAATTCGAAAAATTATTCATCGAAAGAAATATAACAGCGTGGAAAAAAAACCACGTTTTCAAAGTATTTTTCTTCTTCGAGAGAGTAGGTACCGGGGAAAATGGAAAAATCATTATTAAAAAAAAACATAACAATAATAATGTATTCCTAGTTTTCGGACCCGAATGAAATAATATAATATGTATTACACGGCGTTTACGACGCGAAAAACCGTGGAAAATAAAAGCGTCGTCGCCGTGAAACCAAACACCGATAAATTCCTCGCTCCGGCCCGCGTCAGTCTAACCGGAAAGTTATTGTTATGCGTAAACTGTACGCGGCACTACCGTTATTCGTCGGACGTATCTCGTCGTCCAACAATGCGGTTAGGTTAGCCTAACCGCGTTCAACTATTCCGTAGAAAACCAAACGTCGTCGTCGTAGTTATCGAAAACAGACCGTCCGCCACGGTTCTACTGTCCACACATTGTGTACGTCGGAGAATATGCGAAACGCGTGTGTGTTTTTTACGCGCGACTCTCCTAAACGATTACAGCGTTATCGTTACAACGATTTATGAACGCGGTTTTTTATTTCCGATTTTCCACTTCAATATCGGTAGCGAGTCGGTACTTGACATTTTCCGAATTTCCCGACAGTTTTAAAAAAGTAATGCGTAAAAAAGTGACGAAAAACGGCAAAATTCACGGCGAACCGAAATCTTTTCAAACTCGAAAAGTATTGATCGCGGAGACTCGCAATTCAAAGACGCCGTCTTTAGACATTTTGAGTTTTTCTAGCATTTTCTTTTCAAAATTACCAGTCGAACGCGTATTTAATTAACGACTTGGAAAACCATTTAGATGAGTGTTTTGTATATTTTGAAAAACGTCAAACCAGACGTAGGATTTTGAAGGGGGGGGGAAACCGTAATACTACGTTATATTTATGGATATTTTACGAAAACGACCAACTATGGTTTTGAAGCCCCTACCCCTAGAAAAACGGAAAACACGACGTTTTCTTCGTACTCGCGCAGCGCGTGTCTAATAATAACTCTCCTTTTGAAGTCGAAATAAAGCACAAAGGACGAGCGAAACGTACGGAAAAATAATTACTATATACCCTGATAACAACAATGTAATCACACGGGAGATCCGATCGCCGCCGCCGTCGTTTGATCTACGCGCTCGCGCGTCTTCTTCCTGGCTCGCCATTTGGCCAGACGCGAACACGTCGTCGGTCTCGACGTTACATTTGTGAATAATGATATCGTCGTACACGCGCCGCGATGTATTGAATTCGACGTGGGTTTTTTTTTTCTTTCTTTCCTTCGCATCCTTGACTAGGTACGCGCAAAAGAATTACGTACGCTCGAGACGGCGAAACCGATAATAATAATACGCCGCGCCGCCGCCGCCGTTGTCGTCGGTATTCGAAAATACATTATTATTACTATTATCCGCACTTACGACAATAAATATGCGACGGCCGAATGTCAAGGAAAACCGCGTGTCTCCGCGTCGTCGTCGTCGCCGCGCGCGCAAACATACGCGACCACGTCGTCGTCGTCGTCGTCGTCGTTATTCCTCGCGATTAAAATGCAAACACGCGATTGCTCTTTCTCTCGGCCGCGTCATTATAATATTATTATCTCGTACACCCTTGTCGGGCTTATGAAATTACACCCGCGGAACGTCCCCTCGAGGAACTGTCATCGACTCGTTTTCGACGGGAACGATATGATATGTAATTATAATATAACGCGCGCGAATCGTAAGTATAATTACGTATATTATAATACGCCGGCGCGCGGACGCGAACAACGCGCGCGTGTGCGTATTTTATTATTCAACTCGTATTTCCCTTTATTTCTCAGTCTCGGTTCTCATAATATGCCACTCACTACTACTAGGTTCTTCTGGACGACGCTGAAATTTTTCTTTCGATTTTTTCTCCAAAGTCTCCCAAACGATTCGAACATTTCAAAAGCCGGAAATAGAAGCGAGTCGTTCGTATAATATTGTTTTCGTATCGAAACACATTTTTAACGAGCAGATCGTCTCTCGTACAATATGACGAAATCCAGACCTTATACGAAGGATTGCGTTATTTTGAAAAATACTAAGACTCGAGTGATTTTCATTGGGATATATATTTTTCGTTGTTCGAACAGTTTGTCGAGTTGTGCGATATTAAAACCATAAAATCCGACGTTTCGACGACTATTTCTTCCAAAATCAGTCGTTTCGTCGTATAAATATTGACAACCTGATTTCGTGTCTGGTAACTCGTAATTTCAATATATTATAATAATAAAAAAAAATTAATATCTTTTAACACGCGAAGGACTGGTGTTATAGTTTTTTTTTTTTTTTTTTATTATTTATTTATTTAATAGCTTATGTTACAAATTATATTAATTTAATATCACAAATAATAATAAAACAAACTAGTTTTCCGTCTCGGAAGATCATCGAGATAACTCGATTGCTAATGCCGTAGTAATTGGCGAAATTACTTTCTGATAATATTATATTAGCTACTAGTATACCGACGAAGGATAGTTTAGTTACTCGAATAATTCTAGTTAACACTTAAACGCAGTGGTCGATTATTAAATTTTGAATTCCGCATAATAATATAAGCGGTACACAACCCATTTTACGATAATTATTGTAAACATAATTACTATGAAGTTTACATTTATTTACAAATAAACGAGTGGATTTTCATGTCCTATTTTATTTTTTATTTTTCCATCAAACGATAATTTCGTATCGAACTCTAGAACCGCTTTGAATATCATCACGTGGAATTAATCAGTTCTAAACAGACACCTATTATCTCGCGGTTTCAGACGACTAGAAAAATGAATGATTTAGAAACGCGCGTTTTCTTTGTAAAAGTTTTTTATACTTTGAAAATATAAAAAAAAAAAAGTTCGGCTCCGCGTTATCGTAACGTGTTTTCTATAGCGAATCACACTTTAGGTTAAAAGTATTATATTAGACGCGCGCGTAATTATTATTATTACGTGTGCTTTTCTCCGATACAATAATAATTTGATATTATCATATCCGTGCGTATGTATTACTCCGGCCTTCGCCGAGAATGGATTTTCGTACGATCCGTGGCTTTCAAATTTATGCAAATACTATGACCCTTACTCATTATCCGCACACATACCAGTGACCTACACACAAAGTTTGAACTATCGCCGCCGCGAGTACGCCCACCGTCGTCGTCGTCGTCGGTCCGGCGAGGCAACGGATCTCGGTTACCATCGCGCGTTTATCGGATTTTATAATCTATTGTAATAATCAGGGCTCGGGACTTAGAGCACTTAAAGTCATTAAAATAAGCGCTTAAAAACATCATAATAAGCACTCAAATAAGCATTTAAAAAAAACAATAAAATAAAAAATAAATCAAATCTAAAAAAAGAGAATTTAGTGATAGAATGATAAACATGAACTCAATTTTATTATAATATTTATTTGTTTCCCCGAAATCCAATTCTATTTTGAGCGTTTTAACCCTGCAACGATGCCGCGGACGGCGACGGACTACGCGACAACGTAGAAAAGATAAGAATTATTTTTAATTTTAATTCAATCAAAAACAACTTTGCAGGAGAAAATCATAAAAAAGTATAAAAACTAGTCAAAAAAGCAATAATTATCAGAAAAACTGGAAATAAGCATTTTTTTTTTGAAAAATCACTGAAAAAAGCAAAAAAAAGCACTCTCAAATTTCAAAATTGAACGTGCTGTAACATGACATACACTTATATAGCACTCTGCTACATTTTAAGTCAATCCAGAAAAATAAGCAAATGCTTCAAGTCCCGAGCCCTGGTAATAATAATTGTCGAGTACATGACGACGGAGGATCGAACGCCAGGTCGAGACGACCGGGTTTATTATAAAACCTTACCGGCGAAACTTTTGCGCGCCACACAAGAACACGAAGATATTATTATTATAACAAAATGTATAAAATTATTTCAATACAAACTATTAAATATATTTAAACGATAATAAAAAAAGGTCTCGCCTTGGATACAGTGCGCGCTCTTTACACACCCTCCGACGTCGACGACGACGACGATTTTTAATCGAAACAGGTCGTGACTTTTTTCCACTCTTTAATTATAATAATTACACTCAAGGCGAGTCCTTTATTATTTTTATTTATATTATTGTTTACATATATATATATATATATTTTTAATAGTAATTACTTTGTTTATTTATTTTCTATTTTTTTAGATATTATTATGTATAACACACGCGCGCGCGCGTGCGAGAGAAGGTTGCGCGAGACGTCGTCGCCACGAGTGTTTATCATCGGTAAATTCTCTATATTATAAAGGAGGTGTAGCCGAGCGCGGAAGTCGAATTCAAAGAAACACCACCGCGTAAAACGTTTACGCGAAATCGGATGGACGCCGAACGAAAACGCGCAACGTCCGGCGTGTAAAATTATATAACACGCGCGCGGATGTAAATATTATATATTTAATAATTATTATAAACTCGCGCAAAAGGTACGCGAAACGGATACGACGACGTGTTGTTTTCGGCAAACACGCTGACCTCTGAGCGTACGCAGATTTTTTTTCAACATTTTTTTTTTTTTTTTCGCAATTCGGTATTTTTTACGCGAGCTCTTTATCGCTCCGTCTCTGTTTGTCCGCGCGCGCCGTCGACACATCGCCGCGCGGAAGGCCACGACGAAAACAACAATTTGAATCGAGTTGAATGTCATCAAACGACCGAGAGTTACGCGCACGCGCGCGCGCGACGAGCGAATTACAGGTAACACAATTGAATCGGTCATTTCAATAACGATATAAGTCATTAAATTTATTAATTTATTTTTATGGTTTCTGATATTCATAATCCATAGTTTTAAACAGTCCAACTCTTATCAAAATGCATCAAATTGAGATAAAACATATTTGACTTGCGTTGTTTTTGCAGCGAATATTCATAATATACAATCTAAGTCAAATTAATAAAATTAAATAGATAAACATCCAAGTGTTAGTCGAAGTCAATGACTCGAGTAGTTATTGCAGTGATTATAGTTTATCGTAGTAAATTGTGTATTAAATATTAGTCTGACATATGTAGTTTTTACACAGAATACGTAACCACGTGTATTATTATCAAATTTGACAAAAAGTCAATATTGAAAAATCGGTGACTTATGTCGTTATTGAAACGACCGATTCAATTATATCATTGGCCGATATTTTATTGACTCTCTGTCTCTCCGTATTTCTCGTAAAAAAAGTGCAAACCGAAGTCGGCCAGCGGGAGTTAATCATTCGTAGGCCGAACTAGAACTTTTTTATTTATTTTTTTTTTTTATTCAGTAGGGTCAACGGGAAGTAATAATGACTACGTAACGCCGCGCCGCGCGGTTCGGTCGTTCGTCCCGATCCGATCGGGTATTTTATTTTATATTTTTTCATTATTGCCTACTGTTTTTTCGTACCGCCTTCGTAAATACTCTTACGTTATGACGATAATACGTTACGTGTAATGCGATTTCCAAACGAGTATCGTGTTCGCGTCGAGCGGACAACTCAATTTCAGGTAAATTATAGGCACCTCGAGCGTGTTCGGCACCGCGGTCCAAAGACCTTGGAGAGTAATTAGGCATCGATAACGATTAAAGAAAGAAAGAAGGAAAAAAAAAACCGTACCCGTTTTAATTGCTCGATATAATAATATTAATTATAGTCCAAAACAAATTGGTCAAAAGACTAATAAATTTTATATTCTAAACGAATATTATACGAAAGTTTTCGCCCGTCCTCATGCGAAAACGGTTAATAATTAAGACGCATATTATGCGTCTCGCTTGATATAAAACACAATAACACATTTACTGGTGTCGCCCTAAAAATATACGTTTTATCGGACTCGAGAAGTCCCGTCGATCTAGACACGACAAACAACTCACGAAACGTCGAATTCTTTTTTCGGTCTAATTCGTGCTTTGGCGCGATAAATGTGTACGTTCGTTTTTATTTCCAAAGCGTGTGAACGCCGCGCCAGTGTGCGCGTTTATTATTATTATTATTATTATTATTCCGTCGGGGTGTACACGCAATTTCTTGAAAAGAGGATAATATTATAAAGTCGAATATACAGCGGTTGTTTTGCTAACGCACAGTTTCCCGAAACTTTTGCCGCCGGCGTTATCGACCATCTCCGGGTAATCGACTACACTACTAGAAAACCGCGTCGAGCAATTATTATTATTATTATTATTCACCGACAATTACTACGCGTTTCGTACGACCATAATATACGTAGTTTGGTAAAAAAAAAACGATTCTCCGCGAACAGACTCGTTTTAAAACGACGACGACGTTCGCTGGTTCAAAAAGAGTCTCGCGAAAAATTAATTACTACGCGTGTCATCGCGATTCTCAATGCCAATGAGACGCGAAATTAAAAAACCGTCGATAATCGATCGCTATCGTCGTGTCGTCCGACGGCGAAACCGCACGTGCCGCAATAATATCTATAATAATAAACCGACTACTCACCATGTGCAGCCAACATATGGGCAGCGTTAAATCGTTGAACTTCTTCGCGCGACTCACGAATCTGGTGGCCTTTACGACCAAATTCAACTGGATTTTGATGTTCACGTCCACCGGTATACCGAGATCCTGAAGAAGAAATGAAAAAAAAAAAAAAACACATCAACACAATCGTTATCGAAACAAAGCGTTTAAACATTGTTTATTGTTTAATATTTAAAAAAAAAATGTCTATTGTTGTTCCCTTTGTGTCCGCTGCCGTAGTCGGAATATTATAAAAAGAACTTTTTTTTGTTACCGAGTATTTTTATTTACAATATTTTGTTTTTCGTTTGACCTTTTAAGAACGATTTCAATAGTAATTTTTATTTCCCCCCCCCACCCCCGCGCGCAGTCACAGACTGCAAATACGTTTAAATCGTGTTCTAACGATCGAGTATTATTTTCGTTTCAAATTTTCCCGTACTATACCTATCTCTCATGAACGCGAATATTGTGGAAAATTGAAACGTATTAAAATGTCAAAACGTTAAATCGAAACGCAGACTCGTGTTTGCTCCCACTCCCAACGAATTTAAACGCACGAGACATCGCGCGTTTCCCTTCCCGAACGGTACCGATTTTATTTTATTGTTACGATAAATTTCGTTGCTTTTTTTTGATCGGTTGAAAATATTAATTCGGTAGTCACTCGAAGAGAATTCGGTTGGTTCCGGAAACGAAGTTGTGCGCGGCCAAACCACTGCGTATTTTAATTTTTCCCGACGACGGCCGGACGACGCAGACGAAAGCGCCTAAATAGCGGAAAAATGTAAACTTTTTGTCGTTGTTGAGCTAAAAAAGTGTCAATTACCGGTTGTACGGCGACCACGGATTCGTGTTTCTCCGTGTTGGGCGCGAGCCCGGTGACGTCGTTCAGCAGCGACGGGTCACCGCCGTAAAAATGCGGAAACGACACCGCCACGGGAATATCTGAAAAAGCATTTCAAAGTGAATTATTACGTTATCACGCGACGAACGTATGTAATTCGATAACAGACGACAGACGAATCCATTACGCCGCGCCGGAGACGGCAGTGCCCGGGCAGGACGTGTGCACAGGACACCCGATGTGTCCGACGCGCCGTTTCCGCGACCACTGATTACTAATTTCATTGGCCGACAAAAAAAAAAAAAAAAATGCTGAAAACTTACGATAGGCGCCGACTATTGCGGTAAAAACCAAACGATCGTCGTCGTGTCGTCATAATATTAGAATCGTGTTCACGCGTAAAGTTCGGTTTGTTCCTGTCCGCGTGATTTACATACAAACGAAAACTTTCCACCGGAACTATTCTTTTTACTATTTTTCAGTTCTTTACAACACCGACGAGTTTCGTGCGATATTGCCCGGGGCGAAAAGCCTCTTCGAAATCGACCGGTTAATCGATCGGGCGGAGCGAGAAAAAATCAAAAATAATAAAAGCACGGAGGCGCATTTGATTTATGTTTTTCGGGACGGGCGGCGAAATATGCGGATTTATAATTGACGTGAAACGTTTACCGCGCGAGGTCGATGTCGGCGTGTATTAGGATTTACTCTCAAAGTTTTCCGCGATATTGGCGGAGATTATTCCGTTTTTCGCGAGTTTAAATCTATCTAGAACTCGAATAACGAATGTTTACTTGTCTGCAATAATACGTTTTGCACGGCGATGTCATCGACGAAAAGTATTTTTATATTCTCGAGCGTAATGTTTTTTTCCGAAAACGTCAATATAAATTTTATAAATCAAACCGATTGTTTCCAAGTAGGTAGTTTTATAAACGAGTGACGTGCAGCAGAAAACGACAGGAAAATGTCGAAGCATCGTACTCCGCTCGTCTAAACTTTCGATAATATTTTTTAAAGAACTCACAGAATTTTTTTTTCGCGGAATAGAATATTTCGCTTTTCGGAATTGAAAAAAAAAAAAAAAACAGGAAAATGCTCAGAGAAAAAAATATGTCGACGAAAGTAAATACAATAATTTTTTCCGAAAGAAAATATCGCGTGTGAGAACGATATGAAATTATAAAAAACGAGCTTTTCTTTCGAAAAAAAAAAAAAAAAAACCCCCCGAAAATTAATCGAGTTCGTTAATCGAGAGAAAGAAAAAACCGGGTAAAACGGAAGCGAGTTGGGGCCGAAAGTCAAGTACTACTATTTATAATTAAACATGCAAGTACGCGAGACTATAGTACAAATTATGTCCTCTAGAAAAGAAAAAAAAAACCAAATTTAAATGTTTAAATGACACAAATGCACGTGGCACTTTTTTTTCCTTAAAGTCGTCCGCGTCGTTCGACTTACTGTAGTAGCACGGCGATATGTCCGACAGTCCGGACGGCAAGCATCCGTCCTTGGGACAGTAACAGCGGTTTTCTTCGAGGGAAGAATTAAACACTTGCGGTTGGAATTTGTACAGATACACCGGGTATCCGCTGGCCGCCTTGCCGGAAGAACTGTACGTCAACGGCAAGGTCCTGCAAAATGCTTTTCGGTAAATCGGAAAGCTCATGTCCGGCGTCAAGTGTCTGGGAAAGAGTATTCCCTCGGTCGCCTTCTTCGTCGAACACTTGTCCCTGAAAACACCAACCAAATCGTTTCGAATTTGTTTTATTTTCGCGGGGTTTATTTTAATAAACGCGTTCTTCTGTTCTTCTTTTCGCGCCAGTTATAAATTAGATTTCGAAAATATAATCGTCGTAACGTTTGAAATAGTTTACGGTTTTTTTTTTTTATGCACGCGCGACCCAAACGAATAACGAATTGGATATTATGTTAATATTTCTATACGTTGGAAATTAATACGCGCGAAAACGATGCACGCGGTTTTTTCATCGTCCGTTTTTTTTTTAGAAACTGTTCGATTACATCGCGTTTGAAGTGGTGCGCCGACGACGTAACGATATTATTGTTAACGAATTACGACCGCGTTTTTTTCGCACCTCCGATGTCGGCGATTATTGTGGTCTACTTACTACGCGGAACATCGTAAACGTTCAGTGCCGCAATTATGAATTCTGAGGCCCGTGTGCAAGGATTTATTTAGAGGCCCCAAATTAATAATATATTTATTACTTGATCTTTGTAATATTACAGAAATTTTTTAGTATTTTTTAGTACTATAACTTAAATATTTGACGGATTCGCGGAACCGATCAGAAGAATAAATTATGTAAATTTATAAAAATTTGAGCTTCTAAATACCTCCTCTATAAATTAGTATAACGAATAATCAAAAAAATAATGAACAACTTAATTCAGTGATCCAAGTCTAGTATCCATACAATAATTATTTGAAATATTTCGCAATAACAGAGAGGGGCCCCTGCGATAATGACTATTATTCTACAAATTATGTCATACTTTATAATATCATTTTCGTAATTTTATTCCTATAATAATTTGTACGTTTTACTATAAAACCGAATTATTTACAGATCCAATGAAGCTTGCATGATATTATTAATTATCATCTACTTATGCTAATAATAAATTCATTGAAAACAATTACAAAAAAATCAAAAAACTTTCGAGGTACGAGCCACGAGGAAGTAAAGAATACCAATATAGGCTAAATTAATTTTGAAACGGACAATCTTCAATTTTTAGCTTATGGTTTGGGAGGCCCGTGTGCATTGCACACCTTGCACACCCAATTATTGCGGCACTGCAAACGTTATATTATAAAAAACGACAGGTGCGTTTTTTTACGAGTTGGCTCGACAACGTGTTATATATTTCGTTACGCCTACTATCGTTCGCCCGGGGAAAACGGGAAGATTTTTGAAAACAATAATAAAGTAACTTTTCGCTTTAACGTTTTAAAATTTGAAAACGAAATGTCACGTGAACGCTCGAAAAAATCGAATTCCCGACGACTCGGAAATCGATTCAAAGGCGACATAGTCAATTATTGCAGTCGACATTGCAGTAGAAATTCGAAAACACATTGTTTAGCGTCTCGTATTTTTCCCGCGTTCGGGAACGTGTTCGCGCGTGGCGCAGTCAAACGATTATCGCGGTCGTCCTTACGTATCGGCGGGCTCGTCGTTTTTCATCCATTGCCGCAGCACCGGCGACCCGTTGTATTGGTCTATCGTGTACGGACGTTTCTTCTGGCGTTCCGTCGGCACGGCCATCGTGATCACATTGGTCCCTTCGTCCAACATCTGAAATCACACGCGTACGTCCATCATTATTATTATTATTATATCGTCCGAGAGACATTTCTACGAGAATTCGTTATAAAAATATCGAGTAATGCGGATAGAAATCCAAACCGCTCGTCCGAGACACTATAGTAGTTATTCCATAAATCGCGCGCATCACACTGCTAACTTAGGGCGACCATACGTCCTGTTTTATACAGGATTGTCCTTTATTTCGGCTTCGTGTCCTGTCGTCCTGACAAACGTCACTCAGGACGCTTTTTATCCCGTGATTTCAAGTCTGGTCCCTTATTAATCCTTTTTTTGTCCTACTTACTGTTAATTCATAAAATTAAATTTGAAATTGATTTTATTGTGAATGTTTTTGTATGACATTATTGAATAGAACAATATAATAATCTATACTTATCAGTTATATCTCATCAAAAACACTCGGTGTAAAAACGGAGTTTTTCGGGGAAATTCGGGCGGCCGAACTCGACGCAGCGCCGCGCCACCGTGACGTTTCAAAATAAAGTTTTATGTATTTTGATTTTAATCTTTAATAGTTAAATATTGTATTTTTTACGATTAAAAATCAAAAAAAAAAATGTACGAGTAATAAATACTTATTGATTTAAAAATATTATGGATATTATTTTTGTCCTGTTTTTATTTTTTTTAGAAATGGTAACCCTATGCTAACTAGCTCTAGACGTGAACGTTATTAGCGAAATCGACCGTGAAATGTTCTAACCGCGACTACTACGAGTACGTACGTCGAGCTTATGGAAATTTATAATCGAAAACCGTTGAACACCCGCCCCGCCGAATATTTAACGCGTTCTCGATAGTTAAACTCGTCAAATACGATCCGTGTACGCGCGTGTTGCGCGATGGATTTTTACTGCTCGTCGCTAAACCGATTCGAACTCTCGAAAACGTTATAAATATTATAATACGAGTGGATTTCTCTCCGAAACGATATCGAAAAGACAACAAACCACTCTTTACGTGGCCCCCGTGTTCGTCTTGATACGTTTTTTTTCCCCCCTCGTTCCAGTACAGCTAGTGTATTATGTTTTGCAAAAAGGACGCGATGTCAACACTCACGGTGCACGCGAATGCGTACACGGCGGCGGCGGCCGAACGCGAGACGACCTAACCCAATACAAACGCGACTTTTTTCTTTTTTTTACACATACGACCATGCGAAAATTATGCGCGGCTTGGCGCGTGGTTATGAATTTGTGGGTCACACGTTCAAGTGCGCGGCGAAGAGTACGTACTCGTGAAGAATGTGATGTTTATGTGTCGAAATCAAAATCGTACAACTACACACACGCACACTACTTTACAAGAGAAATGAATGAAAATCTCGGCGAACTTTTCCCGAATTTCAGTCCGCTAGTGAAAAAAAAATAAGTGAAAAAATAATAAACACGGAGGAGCCGCCGCCGCGTCGTCCGAGTATAACTACGGGGCGAATCGTTAACTTTCAGGGCTAAAACCAGCACCAAAAGAACGAATGAAATTTAAAACTTTTGTTTCATTGCTTTCGGCGGTGACTTTGTACGTTTACCGCTTACAAAACCCAAACGGCCATTGCCATATTATTCGACGACGCCGAGTCGGTTGTGTTTTTTCCAACATCGGTCGCGCGCGGCCGATTCGATTTGAATTTTCGTTAAATAATCAAACGGCTCGCTATAAACCGACGACGTTTCGGGTATGCGCGTATACATCGCCGCGAACCGCGGTCGGTTCGACCAGCGTCTGTTACTGCGCCGCAGACGTATCGGCTCGTCGCGCCTGCCCCCTGGCCCCTAGGATCGATCAACGACGACGACGCGCCAAATTAATTGGCATAATATAATACTACAACGCGATAATTACCCGGTCCAACAGGCCAAATTTGTCAAAGTCGATCCACGTGGGCAAAACGTTGCTGGCCATCTTCACTAGATTGTCGTCGTATCCCCACAGGAACTCCTTGACCGACAGATTGAGTATCGGCTGCGAGTCCTGGTACTCGACCAACGAATTGAACACCACGTTGACGAACATGGGCGAATTCCGGAGCATCGAACTGAAACCCTGTCGTCACAGAGCGTTAAAAAAAAAAACACAACCACACGAACAACAAATACATTAACATATATCGGGGGTGGCGTTCGGAAGTGGGAAAACATCCCTCGAACGTATTGCACGGCCTCTGCGGGAGATTTATGAATTCGAGCTAAATTATTAGTAAGTAATATTCGCACGGAGACGGTATATAAACGTTATGAATCCGGTGCGTACGCCGTTCACAGATTATTACAACAATAGGCGATAATATTATGCGAAACATTTGTACGGCCATTAAAACATTGTTAAGCATGGCACCGGCGTAACGATCCTCTGGAAATTACCTACCCGCGCGACCGCAACAGGAGTCGCCGAGACGTAAACGGTAAACCGTGAAACGTACGCGCGCGCACACACATTGTATATTAGTTTATATTAGTGCGCCATGTAAATATTCTGTTTCCGACAGTTGTTTTTAAGACGTATGTAATAATTAGGGATGAGAAGTTATAGGATTTGCATATTTTTTTCTGTGTCTTCTATTTATAGCTAGGTGAGCTAAAAATCTGTTCTAATAACCTAACGCATTGAAATTTGGTATTTAAATTTTGCATATTTTTGCATATTATATTGGTAGTTTTCTTAAAAGTTGCATATTCGTGTTTTGTGCATAAAAATGCATATTTAGTAAAATTATGTGGATTTTAATACAATTGACATGAAAAATTTATTATTTTATGCAATTTTATATGTTTGTCGTCAACAATCAATAAAATAAAAATGCAGATGGCAAATTTGTCAATTGTAGAATTGTCAATGTAAAATATAATATTATGTAAAATAATTATTAAATATATTACAAAACTTATAAAATTGTATTTTTATCATTTTAGATTAAATCACCAGACTATCAATATAATATAATCAATACACCTACCAATCATTTATCATCTCATATTTATGCCTAGTATTAATTTTTTACCACTCAGTTAAAAATTATTTATATTTTAATAGAAAAAATTGCATATTTTCAAATTTTTGATGCATATATCATAATTTTTCCTTGCATATTTCGTCTATTTTAGCTCCTATAACTTCTCATCCCCAGTAATAATAATACGCACGTCTTTCGGTACTAACTACCCGACACGTCGTCGCGTTATTCGCTGCTGCTTTTTCCAAATCCTATCGATCAAACGCTGTAAAAAATAAATCGACGATAGGAAAGCAAAACGTGGGCCATTGATAAAATAAATTCCATGTTTTAACCAGTTATCGCAGCTGAAAGTTAGTTTGTTAATCACTCGAAATAGATTCTCGACGAGTGACGCGCGCACGTTTCGACACGCAAATCACAGAACACAGAAAATATTACACGGATAGCCTGCGAATAGAACAAGTGATTCGTTGTGACCGCGATTGATGAACACGTTAACGCAATCGAATCGAGTCGGAAACGATAATATTCTTCGGAAATCATAATATTAGAGGTCGCGCTCAAAAGACGAGTGTTCGCTGAATATTCAAAAAAAAAAAAACAACCAAATTTACCTACGGTTCCTATAACATTGCATTTATTAACGAGCGAATCGAACGGAATTCACGGAAACTAATCGAATTGTTTACACGAGATTGAAAATTACTACTACCTCTACTGCACGATTTAATTTAAATTTCCGTCTTAAAAACACGACTTATGAAATCGGCAAACAAAAGGTTTCGAGGAATGAAAACGCATTACCCGCTTCGTGCGGAAATTAATCGGTATAGTTTTCACTTTGTCGAAAAAACTCATTAGTTGTCCTTTTAAAATAAATAACATCGTGTGTTTGATGAAATGAAATATATTTCTGAAATCACGTGTTTTTCGGTTTTCTGCGCCCGCGACGACGACGCGCGACGCCAAGAGACGAAAAGAGTTCCGATAACTTTAGAGCGTTAGAGAATGTTAGAAAATTATAGTGTACCTACGTCCCCGGATATGAGTTTTTATTTTTCGGTATTATAATGTGAAATAAGAAATTAT
This sequence comes from Drepanosiphum platanoidis, assembly GCA_948098885.1. Taxonomy (NCBI): domain Eukaryota; kingdom Metazoa; phylum Arthropoda; class Insecta; order Hemiptera; family Aphididae; genus Drepanosiphum; species Drepanosiphum platanoidis. Next base: position 5,722,935 of record OX402540.1, read on the forward strand.
ATTCGAAATGGAATTCTGTTTGGCGCGGTGTTCGTTTAACAAAGAGTATTAAAAATAATGGAAACCACAAAATAATAACGATAATGGCAAAATGTTAAAAAAAAAATAAATAAAATTGTTTCGTAAACTACTGCTATTTAAATTCGAAAAATATTATGAAAATAAAGTTTCGAATAAGTTTTTAATGGCTCGGTCGTAAAACTCGGAGCACACTGTGGTCCGTTTTTTTTTTTTTTTCATGATAAACCAATAGTGAAAATTCATTAAAATAATATACTAATTTATCCAAACGTCACCGCGAATCGGTCTAATAAGTTTTAAAACTTACCGGACACATAAATCGTGCTTTTTTCCAACGATAAAGCGTCCTTAATACGCCCGACGACGTAGAGTTCGGAAAATACATCGAACGATCTCGGCGAACACGAATCGTTATAATAGTGATCGGTGGTGAGAAAGAAAAAAAAAAACCAGAGTGATATTTTTGATAATCGTTCGGCCAAACGGTCGATCGCGGACAATTTCCGAGTCGTTGGAATTAATTTTTAGGGCCACGCGCACGAAAATCAACAAAACAATACGTTAACGCGTTAGACTCGAGAGTAATTTAGAAGCGATTATTTCTTTTTAGTAATATCAGTTTATAATAATAACACTTGTTGTACGTTTCTCGATGATTACGGTTATTCGATAATAGAAAAAAAAATTTCCGATCTGGAAGTCGAACCTCAAAGGTGAAGGAGCGTATTTTCAGTAGAGCGAAAAAAGTTTGGCCACCCCTGATCGATATACCGCGTTTCGCGAAGACCAAAAAAAATAAAACAGTAAAAGTAAAACGTAAAATGTTTCATAAACAATACCAATAGCGGGATGTTGGGCACGACGATGCGGTCCGTCTCGGGATCTCCGACGGACGATTTGAGCTCAAAGTGTAATTTCCTCCTCGGAATGTACGTAATCGTGTCGTTGCTGTTGAACGTACAATTGGTGTTTTCCAACTCCTCCCTGCGGCACGAGTAACGAATAAATTATTTACACAATACACACACACACACACACACGTATACGAGTACAACACGGGCGATATGAATTTGTAAAACACAATTTTTAGTATTTCCCGCTGTACCCCGTGAATAAACAATTAGTCGAATTGAAAATCACACACACACGCTCTGGCGCGATGTGAAACGATATTTCCCGAGCCGAGGTCGTGGCGGCGCGGCGGCGTGCTCTCTTTTCCGCGCGATTAAAATATATCCAACGAGCTAATAATGATGAATTACGATGGCGAAAAAATCGCGCCCGGCTGACTACCCGTAGGCACGCCGAAAATCTATTTTCGCTCACGTGGCCGCACGTGTATATATACCTATAATGCATATATATATATTATATATTTAACTAGCTCATGTATTCAATATATTTAAATTGCACGTGCGTGCTGAATGCATTTTAAACGCAAAACCAACACGATTTACGAGCACGTGAAATATATTTGAAACGTCCGGACTCTCGCCGCCGGTCGACCTTCCGACCGTCTAGGAGGTACCCATTATACGCACGTTAATTAGATATCGGAAGTTTTTAAAAAATTTAAATCCCATTCCGCCCAAACAACGTCGTCGTCGCGCGTCGTCCTTCCGTTATTATTTCATTAAACAAATTAAACGTTGACTGTGGGCCGGCGCAAGTGACGTTGTTAATTTTCAACGCCAAATATAAACTGTTTCGGTTAGAGTTTTCCACGCGAGTTTATAATAATCAGACTCGGAGAAAATTCAACCGGTCGGCAGAAACTTTCGGCAGTACGTACACGCGACCAGAGTTTTTATTTTTTTTCGGGTTTTCGTTCCATAAAATATTAACGAGATGATTTAGAAAACGTCGTCGGCGGCTGTTTGCGGTTTATTTATTTTTATATAGTTACAGTAGGGTCTCGATAATCCGAACACAGGCTAATCCGAAAGACGCGGTAATCCGAACGGGCTTGTGAGAATTTATGTATTTTAATATTTCTAATAATTTCTAACCTAACCATTGTACAAAAAAAAAACAAGTTTTTTCATCGATTAATACAGATAAAAATAAAATTTCATAATTTAAATTACAATGAAATTGATGTTTTTTTTTCAAGCCATAGGTAATCCGAACAAATCGCTAATCCGAATGACCCTTTCCCCAATCTCCTTCGGATTATCGATATTATACCCTACTACTGTATTTACAAAACAATAGCGTTGCGTTTCTATTGATACGACACGACGCGTTCAATTACAGAGTATTGGACTTTCGTTTGATCGCGAAGGATTTCGATCCGATGGGTTTAAACGTTTCGGAGACTCGCAGTGGAAAGAACTCCACGTGCGAATGTGAAAAGTACGCTAGGATTTAGCCGACCGACAGAGTCGAAACCGAGTTTTATAGACATCGTTATTAACGTTATCGCGCGCAATCGACGGCGACACCGGTCAACGCGTCCTCGACGAAACATCGGCCACCTCGATTTATCCGACGACGAGGGGGTTTTTTAACACGTCTGTAAAATAATATGACCGGCGACGTGCATAACATATTGGTGTCATGGTGTCGCTAAATGGCATTGATATCGAAATCGGCAAAATAGCACAGATTTACACGCGCGTAATATATAATAATGCGTTCTCGAAGAATATCGAGTTTCCTCCGCCCGCTCGCCCTAACCCGCGGCGGCGGCGCGGCAATAAAACTCGTACGAAAAACAAACCGCGCGGGCAGTACGTTTTATCGCCTACGATATATTATTTACTCGTTTTTTTTTTTTTCGTTTCGAAATAATAATACGTCTACCGTGTAGCGTTCGGGTAAAATATTCAAACCCGGTGCCTCTCCGCGACGTATAAATCACCACCGATCGGGCACGTTTTATCGCCGTTTCGCGTGGCCTTTTCCTAAACGGGATAATTATTATTTTCAATCGGCCATGTGTATGTATCGCGCGAGATAATATGAGTTATCCTAGTGTTGACGAGTTTTCGTTTCAATTTTCAAGTTTTACGGGGCCCGAAAAAGCAAAACGTTTGATATCGTGTCGAGTTTGAAACTTCGATATTGAATAACTATATTATCGAACAAGAGCTATAATTATTCTATCCGATACTATTCTATCGGATCTATCGCTCCGTACGATAAAATGTACAGAAAGGAATAGTAATTATTTAAAATGGAACGAAAAATAAAATATACGCAACTATTATTTTTATTTTTCCTCGGAAAAGGTCGTGCGATGTCTGGACGGAATATTATTCGAGTAAATCGTTCGATACCATAATACCGACACGAATAAATATACTGTAAATTAGCCGTGTATATAGTGGGATTTTCATTTGGGAATTTGTTTGATTATGAATACGCGGACGTTGTGCGTTGTCTAAATCGCGGAAACGCCGATAAACGATATTAGTATACGACGTGTTTTCTCGTCGCGCGCGTACGTAAAACAGCGTGTTATTACCGTGCAATAATTTTGCCGTGCCGATGCACAAATCATTTTTTATTACGGAACCTTTTCGGTCTGAATGAAAAATAATATGTTCGCTAGATAAAACCTTTTATCTCTGAATACGATTTCGCCGGTAACGAATTCCGCGTATAGCGAGTGGAAAATAAATTATTTTTATTTCCGCGAGCCACGCAGAACCTTTTCATGCCGGGCACCTCGGAGAATAATGGGGTTAGAAATATAATTACGGGCTTCGAAAATCGAGAAATTCCGCCGGTAAAAAAAAAAAAATAAAACGGTTCGTCGTGCCCGAGTGAAAAGTGGAACTTTTTGAGGAGAAGAGAGAGACGAGAAAAAAACACCGTTTTCCAGAGACCCGTTCGTTCCAGAGGTCGGGCTGGGCTCGGACGCGCGATTCGGAAACGATTAGTTCCGCCGTCGTCGATCGATTCGAGTTCACCCTGAGCCGTTTGTAATAATTACGTCGGAACGGTCACGAGATCGCGGCGAACCGAGTCGTATTTGTTACTATATAGTGAGGTGTTGTGCTCCGATTTCACGAATGTCATTCGATAATAATTATTATTGTCGCTCCAACGGGACCGCGGATCGGTAGTATATAGTAATTAATAATTATATAATATATCAGCCCCCGACGACGACGTGCCGATAAGGACGGTCAATAATAAAACCGTGTAATCGACATTATGTTTAGATCGATTACACGATTTCGCGAGCAAATCTCGAATGATAATTTTACGAAAAAATCCAACAATAATCTCGTGTAAACCCACGAATCGCGTCGAACCGGAAGTAATCGATTTGATCGCCCGCGTTAACTTCCGATACCGCATCATGGACAATTTATACGATTTCACGATGTCCAGATAGATACTAAATCGTGTGGAGGAAATGGAAATAATATTTAAAATATTTAAACAATATTTAGTCGGTGTTGTTTTTTTTCTCTCGTTCGGAGTGATTTAACCGCTTTAATCGATTAATTTTCTCAAAATAAATTGCCCATTAACTATGATTCAACGCGTCGTCGCCGTCCGAAGAACGTAATTATTATACGTTTCTAGGCAATTAAAATACGATTCGAATGGATTTAAAACCTAATATGACTTTAAGTTAATTTTGCCGTCCGTGTGAATTTTTTTTTTTGACCAAACAAAGTCACGGGCTAACTCAAAACTATACGAACAGAATGCCTCGTCGTATATTGTAAACACAGCCGATTGCTATTTTATTGCTTTTAACCTAACGTGGTCTTTTTCATATACTTGTCGAGTGACAATATTATAATATTTACAAACGGGTTGTTATAAGTTTTTAAGGAAACAGAAATATGTGTGTATATAATATCTATTGTTGAAAATTAAACTTTGAAAGTATCGAAGCCGTTTGTTTTTCTATTCGTAATAAATTATACGTTTCGTTCGACTCGAAAAGTTTACCGAGTTCTGGGGGCGGAGGAACGCTCTATATAAACGTATAATAATAATGTAATTCGAACGGCAAATATCGAACGACGTTTATAAAATATTATTATTGTACACGAGCGTGTACCGCCACCTCCTCTAAACGTATAATAATAATTGACACGGCCGTTTTGATTAAAAAAAAAAATAAAATAAACTAGTTTATTCCAAAACGTATTTCACGATCAAACGGTTCTGCGTATACCATACGAATTTAATTATCGCGTTTTGGACTTTTCGTATTTTTATGGCATATTTATTTTTTTTACGTTTTAAATTCAGAGAGCAAAAAATGAAAAAAAAAAAAAAAAAAAACCGTAAAATACTGTTTACGACGAACCACGAGTGAAATTTATTTTTCAACTTATTTACCGGCGAAATCGACGACGACGGGGCTATACAATGAACGTTACAACTATTTCTATTCCATTCAGCATGAGAAATTAGAATTTAATTTACAGCGTTTACCGCGAGCACAATCGATAGGTTTTTCGGGGGCTTACAGTTCTCCCCGTCCCAGTAATTATCGGTTAGTCCACGCGTGGACTTTTTCTCTCGCGCGAACGCACAAAGGACGTTTTTTTTTACGTTTGATACCTATTCGTATCCTCGGGGTTTGATCTAATAAATTGGGTTCGTTTAAATACGGCGGCGGCGGCGTGTGTCACGCCGTACTTTGGGCCGGGGGCGCGGAAAATATACAGTTTTCTTTTTCGACAGGAAAACAGGAGAAAAACGTGATGTTTGTCTCGGGGAAACACGGTCGCGGCGGCGGCGGCGTGTTAAACATTCAAAGGTTAAGTGAAAACTCGACCGGGCCGCCGAGCAACGTTTTATTGCGCCGATGCCCCGCGGGCACGCCCGCGAGAGAGTGAAATATTAAAACCGTTGCGCGCGAGAAGGCGAAATAAAAACATCGCGTTTTCGACTTTGAGATTTTAATCAACGATACGATGAGCGCGCGTACGAGTTTCGGTTCGATTTTCAACAACAAAAAAAAAAAAAGAAAAGAAATCGGTAAAAACACTATAATTACGCGTGTATTTAATCGCCGCCGCCGTTTGGATTTCGACAAACGCTCGGCAAAAACATATAAATTACTCTGTACTTTGGCCAAGTAAAACGACCTCCTAACCGACGAAAGTTTTTTAATATCGTTTTTATTTTTTTTTCCCCCTCCGTGTTTCGCGCACGCTCTCTACGCGGACGAGACTACAACGGGATCTGCAGGGCAAAGCGCGAGATAATCATTTTCGGTTCGCATTTAAATGATTTTTTTTTTTTTTTTTTGTTTCGTTTTATATAGTTCGAATTCTTCGGCGGTACTTTATAAAGTTTAATCGTTTTATATCGTAATAATCGTCCGGGCGAGTAGACGGAGAGAAGATCCGCGCACCTCTACGACGCGACGACGACGGTCTTAAGGAAACGTCGAGTAAATAATAAATTATAAAAAAAACTAATATTTTCCGACATTATAATAATATATCGTCTCTGCAGAACAGTGTATACTACAACCGTAACCGAAAGAAAAAAGTTCAACACTTGCCCTTTGCGTGAGAATTTGTGTTTGCAAAATTGTGTTTACTATAGTAGTAGATATTATTATTATAATATAACTTACCAATAAACATACGGGCCTATTTGTTGGACGTTCAATTTGTCGTCTTCGCCCGCGAGAAATCTATCCGCATTGGTCACGTTGAATATGTAAACGTTGACGTAGACTTTTACCGGTGGTTTTTGCCATAGCTGGTACGCGTACGATTGTTGGACGAATTTCAGCTCCTGCAAAATCGAAAACCAACGATTTCATTACACGCACATCGTCGACGGGAAATTTAATAATCTAATACTATTACTATCGTGTGCGAGACGAGCTCGTTATACCACCAGCGAGAATCGTAAACGATATGTTGGAGACGAAAAAATGAGGACATTTAATTTCACCGTTAATAAAGTTTAATTTAACTGTGTAAAATATAATACCGATCGCACGAGCGATAAAATTACTTTTCGATCGGCCGTGATCGTAATATCTAACACAATATCATTCGATTTAGACGATTTATTTGCCCGCGAGACGACGAGATGAGTGCGCGTCAGGGTCGTCGTTAGATAATAATTCGCGAAGCCTGGGGCCAACGTACGTATATTTTAGAGTCCTTAAGAGTGTAATTTCCATTGGTAACTATCATTAAAATTTGCATTCCTCGCTAACATCGTTGTTCGAATTAAAATCGAATTTATTAAAATTAATCGGTTCGCGATATTACGTTTTAAATATTATAGTCGCGTTTTGTTCGAGTTGTACAATAACTATATTATAAAAAATGTGTTTAAACGTTGTTTTTTTTCTGAATACAATGAGAAATCGAATTTTGTTGTTTTATTTAATTTTCCTATTAGTTACGCCCTGAATATAATATCGAACGAGGCCCCCAGCCTGCCTGCCTGCCTCCCATAAGAACGGACCTCACGGAAATTCGAAAAGTAAGTATGAAATGTAATTTTTATAAAAACAGAGAGAGAAAAGTATTAAATCTTCGATGGAAAAATCATCACAACTGGACTGGACGAGACGATAATAAAACGTACCGTCAGAGAAATTTTCACCGAAAGCGATATTTTTACGAAACGAAACACGAACGGTTTTCTTCGACTGTGTATTGAAACACATTAACGCGTCGATTATTAATCCATCAGCCGTGTGTGTGTGTTGATCAACGACTATTTAACTCCACCCACTTGAATATTATGATAAATCACGGTCGTACGTATCTCATTAATCATCGCGTATTATAATTTATTCACGAAATTATAATACAGATAAAAAAAAATCACGCGCGCGCGCATTCGTTCAAAATTTATTACGAATCCGAACGGCGGCGGCGTAATGTATCAATTAATACGTTATTATTACTCTGCGTCGTCGTCCTACAACCAACTGCCGGCGTACGAGAATCGAAACCACCTTGTGCGCCGGCCGCGGTAGATTTTAACACGTGATAATGTAATTATTTCGCGCTATAAATCAATTCCGTGTCGTTTTTTTTTTTTTTTTTAATATCAAAACGCGAATGATATTTTTTATTGCGTATTAATCGAAATCTATTGCAGGAGTTTTGAATCAGTGCATTAGGCAATACGTTATGATTTTATAATATCAACGCGAAAGAGTCGACGAAACCACACGCTTAGCCGGCGCGATAAAACATAATATGCAATTAACTGTTCGCGAATACGCCGCCGCCGCCGCCGACGTGAAAATAATAATATCGTGTGCGAAACGCACGTTGTCGTAAAAAAAAAAAAAAAAACCATTTAATCGCCGATTGTTTAATGGCCGACGACGACGTCCGAGTGAAAGACACACACACACACACAGACCTTTAAGATCACTTAAACATCAAAACCAAGGCGATTGAGCGAGAACGATCGGTAATTAATGATAAATAACAATATTTCAAGAACAATATAATAATAATAAATCTCTATGCGAAAAATTACCATTCGCGGGTTTGCCGGCAATTAGCATAAAATGTAAAAAAACACACACACACACACACACACGCCGAGCGCGCGCGAAATACCTATCGGGAATAGATCGATACTTATTACGACGACGTCGTTACGAATTGCTCCTTGAGCTAAAAAAAAAAAAAAAAAAAACAAAACCTAACCTACGGAATTATCGTCTTTCAACCCTGTTTTTCATATGTCGCTTATTATATCCTGCAGCAGCTCTCGGTCGGTCGGTTGAAAAAAAACGCGCCGCACCACAATAATTCGATTAATTACTCGATTAATATTATATTATTGCATTTCGAACGCGCGCGCGCGCGCGATATTATTATTTTGTAGCACATAATCGCGAGTTCGAGTTTTACGATACAGGTGTGTAGTGGCGTTGTTAAGGCTCGTTCAAACCGAAACGGTAGCGGTAACTTCAGCGGTATTTATCGCTTTTTAAATAAATTTATTTATGATCTAACCTAACCGGAGCGAAATATTTCGCCAAAAATTACTAGTCGACATTGAGACCTATTTTGTTATTATTATATTTTTTTTATTAATATTATTTATTAAATAATTTAATTTTATAATTTATTTAAAAGTACAAATTGTTATCATACCATGGATATTTATTTTGACTCAAGATGTATTGCTGTTAGCAGCTGTAATGGATGATGAACAAAAAAGGTACCATAGGCTTATAATTAGGCTTAGCTCTAAAAAATTATAATTTTAAAGAAGAAATTTTAGCGAATAAATGGAGGGTATTTGAGAGTCCAATGGAAATGAAAGAAACAACTGTAAAAAAAGTTATTATGGCAACATGCATGATTATTTGAGAGTCAAAAATTGTAATATAATATACGACAATGAGCTTGAAGCCGATGAAGAACCGTTTACAACTGATTATCGCAGCGGTAAGCGAAAAATATAGTGTCTGCAGCGAAAAATAAATATATCGCGCACAATCTTGCGGTAACGTTTTCGCCGCGGTATTGATTTCGCATAATTATCGCCGCCGCCGCCGACGCTCGCGAGCTGTGGGATCTCTCTCGAAACCGTACGACATAAAGAGCCGATAAATAATAATAATTATTACGATCGCGTAAAATATTATGCTCGAGCGCGTGTTTTAAAAACCGTCGAATAATATTACAGTCTTTATTAGTCGCATTAACAACCATCATTCAATAATTCGAAACGAATTTAAACGATTTTCCGCGTTCGCGGCCCAATTTATCAATTTATCGCGGTTAGATATTATCATCGTGAAAAGAAGAGAAAAAAAGCGAAATATACGTTATGATTATTAACAAAAAAAAAAAAACGAGCGCGGGTATCATTATACTGTTATCGACGGCGGCGCCGCGGTAATAATACCCCCGCCGACGGAATAAAAAACACGCGCCGTCGAAGACGTATAATCAACAAAAAAAAAAAAAAAACATCGCGGCGTGTTGTGTGTGTGTGTGTGGTGTGTGTGTTTACGGTGGCCGCGAAACGCAACGCGCTCTCGTTAAAATCTTATATATAAAAATGAATCGCAAAATGTGTTGTAAGCGCATAACTCTGAACCGATTTCGCTAATTCTTTTTTAATAATATTCCTTGAAGTACGAGGATGGTTTTTACGGAGAGAATTATTAAGAAAACTTTAACCCTAAGGGGGTTAAAAGGGGTAAAAATGGAAAAAATCCTGAGTCACTGGAGCTTTGTGGTATTAAATTTTGTCAATAGTTTCATTTAATATAGCAGAGGCCCCTAAAGAAAGGATTTTCCAAAATTCGACCCCCCTACGGGGGTTAAAAGGGGTAAAAGGGGTAAAAATGAAAAAAACTGATAAAATAAAAAGTTTTACTGCACACGGGCGAACTCGGGTTGTTCAGCTAGTATATCATAAAATATATAACATCGTGTGCTTACCGACGACTTGATGATTTCCACCGGATCGAAGAAAAACAGCACGAACGAAACGACGAGGAGTCCGAAGCCGCATAGACCGTACCTAGCGTTCCCTGGAACAGCGTGAAACAAACAAACAAAAAAACAAAGGTCATTATTATTATTCGTTCCCCGTATATCGGGATGATCCTATTTATATTAAAAATTCACTAAACATATTATTATGTATGTATGTAATATAATATACGGTACCGCTACCGACGCGAGACATGACGTCACACGAGCCTCGAGGATTCGGGGGTTGTTTTTAAGACCTCGCGGCACCCCCTCGTCGTCGCCAACTCCATCGTCGGCGGATTCGAGCGGAGAAGACTCGGGAACGCGCGTAGAGCGAGCGGTGCGAGAAACGCGAGAGCTATTCGTATTTATTTTTTTCCTCTACAACGTTTCGTCACCGTAACTGTTCGCCGTGACGCGAATTTTTACGAACCGCGGGTCCGGGGGGTGGGAGGGGGGCACGAGCGATAATCGCGCAAACATTATTGGCCGACACGCGAACGCGACGAATAAGTATTTCGACGTACCGCGGTTTTCGAAGGAGAGAAGGCGTTTGGCGTCAAGGAGAGAGATTTGATACGATTGTGCGGGAAAAATCGTGAAATTATTTTTTCTCCAATATATTCGGTCAAAAGTATATTTTCGTCTACGCAATGTCGATAACGCGAGTCATCTTTTTAGAATAAAACAATTATTATCGAAACAAAGCATCGCAGTGATAAAATTGAATCGTAAAAGTGATATTTTCGATATTGTCGTTGTTCGCCGCCAGTAAGACAATTAAGGAAAACGATGATCGCACAATTATCGGGACGGGTACGTAATTAATTATTATAATAACAATAGTGGAAAACGAGAAATCGCGAATCGTCGTCGGCGTTTACAATAACATAATATTATACCGCGGTAACAGATTTGAACTTTCAAAGTCCCGCACCGAAATCGACAAAACGTTATATTGTAATGCGTATAATATGTTGTGCTCGTGATATTATATTATAATCAGCCGCGCTTATAGATTCTCATGTTCGCGTCCCGGTGCGTTGTTTACACTGTTGAATTTATTATCATTTGCGATCGTTTCCGAAAATTAACATCGAGCGACCTCGTCGGATACGACCGTCGTCGTCGTAACCTCTCGGGCTAATTTCGAACCGTATATTATTATATTCGTTTTCGATACATGTTTACGCGCAAACGGTTTAATTGCTAAATATGCGACGAGGAAGAAATTAACCGTTTGTATTCTTCGTCGGCGCGGAGTCTACGTCGTCGTCGTCGTCGTCGCCGTCGTCGTGTCGAACGCGATGAGTTATATGCATAATGGCGTAAATCGTAATAATGATAATATTATTTTCTGCGTTCGTCGTGCTTGACGCGCCTAATATACGTCGTCGGTTGCTAATTATAATCAATCGACGATAACGCGCACAACACTCGACGAGGTGGGTGTAGTATCGTCGAGCGGTGTACATTATATTATTATACTTTTACGGATATTAAAAAGCATTTAAACGGATATTTCACAATCGACGCGCGTAATGTGTGCGTAATTACTTTTGTTTAATTAATTTTACGAAAGGTTTTACGACGACCACGTGTAATTAAGGTGTAGCGCGAGATGTGCCCGCGACGGCAAACATAATAATAATACGTATATCAACGTGTGTTTTGAGACGCGTAGCGAAACCGTCGTTATTGGCGATGCCGAAAATATTATTATTATCTTTTAATACACACGTCGTAATTTTATGGATATAATCGTCGTCGGTCGAGAGTGATTATCGATTTGTATTCTCGCGATCGAACGCAGTTGTGAAAATGAGAAATATCAAACTTCCGAGTTATCGTCAAATCGTTGTCTTTTCATTGTCGTATAGCGACAAAGTAGTAAAATATGTACGACGTACAGAGTTTGCCGAACGCGTCGATTTAATCACGCCGCCACTGCCCACGGCGATATTATTGTGTATTTGAAAACGACGAAAAAAATAAATATTATAACGTTCGTTTTAAGTATTACGTCATAATCAACGCGCTAATATTATATTATATTGTGTGTGTTTTTCGCCGGAGTAGAAGGCGTTGAATTACAAGGCGCGTGGCCATACGACTTTTCGCGGTACCGGAACAATAATATTCTCAAGAACGCGTACATAAATCGCGTTCCGAGATCGGCTCGGATTTTTAAACGTTTAATTTGCATTCGTCGACCGCACTAATTTAACGACGTAAAAAATAATAATAATCATAACATTATACGGATGACCTTTTTTTTTATTTATACGCGCGCGCATATAATTCTGTAATTTATAGGACGAGCTGTCGTGTGTCGCGTGTGTGTGTAAAATGTGGAAAGGGGACTGCCCCCGAAATGTCAGGATCGATTTACATTTTTAAAACGTAATCTACGACAAAATATTATATCATTAATAATAATTATCGTGTACGTTATTGTATATTTTATTACGCGTATTAACGCGGGGGGCCGGCCGATCTGTACGCGTTTATTAATAATCGAAAACGAATTCATCAAGAAGTCGTATAATATTTTATAATAACAGGTGCCTCTTATACGATATAATATTATGTAGGAAGATGGGCCATAACGACGACCGGTTTTCGTCAACGGTCAATAATTATATTATACTCGCGCGGCGACGGCGGTGGAATAATCCCGTCGAGACTTAATACGCGTAATTCAATCGCATTAAAATATTTATTTTTTTAGTAGCCGACGAATTTACTAATTTGTTTTGGTGACGTGTGCGCGCCTAATAAAATGTATACTATATATTGGTAATCGTTCAAGGTATTAGTAGATTATTATTCTTATTCTCGCGGCTCTCGATCGAGTGGGGGTGGGGGGGGGGGCGAGGGGAAGGAGCAGGAGGTGGTTGGTCAATGCGAATTTCGTCCATTAGCAAAACTTGTATGATCCGTACCGGAAATCACACGCCGCGCCGCCGGGACACGTTTTATACATATTACATTATAATGTACGACGTCATACGTGGAACGTATATTTTGATTTTCGCCAGGCACTCGAGAAGAATAATTTCATAATATACCGCGATGTATTCGAAGGGAAACGAAACAAAAGTCGGACGTCGGCGAGCGAACGACGACCGATCGAAATCGTTAGAGTTTAAATTTCAGTTGCAAAGTAGTGACGTCGATGTGGAGAAAAAACGGATTCCGAGCTGTCGTCGATGACATGATAATATTTCAACTTGGAAAAAATCGGCGACCACGAAAATAAGTCCAACCGAAACTATTCTGTCGACGCGTTTTGCGAACGAATCTTGAAAATCGCTTCAGAGTCGAAGAGATAAAATTAAATTTTAAGAGAAAACGCGTCGTCCTCGTGTGCATTACACAACGTACGGATAGGACATTGCGCCGAGGGTTTTAACCGTCGTCGTCGAAACCCATATCTCGCGGACGTCGAACGCGCCTCATTAGCGCGAGGAATATACCCCCTCGAGCCTTTTGATGTTTAAAACGCAAGTGTCTCTACGGCTGAAGATGAATGTATTTGTTCGTTAACACCGTGCGTTTATGATATACTACGGAGCGCGGAGAGAGACGCCGCGCCGCCGCCGGTCGCGGCGCAATTATATTACGACGGGCCCGCGCCGTTGTTGCGCGACCGATAGAGCGAATAACGAACGCGCGCAGGACGACTATAGTACGCGTTTAAATGAAAAAGGAAAAAAAACACACCCCTAACGAATAAAGGGGGAAATTTCTATTGAAATGACAACACAAAAAACCGTTTGAAAAGATTTCGTCGACGCTTTTCTACTAGCGATTCGTAAAACGGAGAGGATTTTCGTTTTTTTTTTTTTTTTGAAAGAAACATTCAGAACGCCGCGGCGCCGCGGCGTTGTTGTTTCTGTTTATATATTGTTCTTGCCGCCACCGCCGCCGTTTAAAAAACTCGAATAATAATGGGACGCGCGTTTATTACGATTTAAACGAATCAAAACGTTTCGAAGGTTATTCCAGCTGCCGGGATCCTCGTAGATGATTTTGATTGCGCTCCGGGGTCCACGGCGCGGCGTTTCCGTTGCGTTCTGCCGATACCGCCGCGATTCGTCGGCGATCCGGCGAAAAAATAATCGATCGCCGGGTGTTTTCATGTTACCGTGCGGATAATGATACACACGCGCGTACGGCCCCCGGGGGCGCGCGCAGGTACCCGTGTTACTCTCCACGTCGGAGACGCCGCCGATAATAACGCGATTACGACGGATTTAATTCGCCCGGAACGAAATACGTATATACCCGAGTATATAATAACCTAATGGACCGGCGGCGGCGGCCGGAGATCCAGACCAAGACGAAACGATATTAAAAACGCTTTAGTTTTATCGATCGACTTGTCCATAGGTGTACCGGACGTTGTAATCGTTTGTAAACACGATTATTGCGTAATTCGATGTACTTATAATCGTAATAATTACGACGATCGGTCGAATTACACGATGTCAAAATACAAACGTGTGTCGAAACAGAGCGCGGAGGCCTCTGCAAAGTCCGGCCGCTATTCGCCCGCGGCGGAAGACGCGGCGGCGGTGTGCGTGCGCGTATAGTATTGTGACCCTGATGTCGAGGGGGGGGGGGAAAGGGAGTTTCGGTTTCGAGTACTTAATCGACGGCGGCGCGCGATCGTGT
>OX402540.1:5738250-5801785 GCA_948098885.1 Drepanosiphum platanoidis
TTACAGTAGAACTTCCATATAGCGGTCACTGAAGGGACTGTAAATAATGACCGCTATTTATAGGTGCCCGTCCTACAGAGGTGACCGTTAACAGAAGTTCAAGACCTTCCAGGTGACCGCTATATAGAGGTCATACAAATTTTAAAAATAAAACACCAATATTAAAATAACGCATATGAATATGGGTATTAAAAATTGTATTTATGATTTTTTAGCACGAGCTGCACAAAACCATTCGTATACAACTTCGTTGATATTGCCTGATTCGGTTTTACGACGTTTTGTAGTTTTCATTTGATCATTACCGTGGGATTTCCATAATTTTAAAATCGTTTCTCAGTTTTTTATTAAATCGGTGGCTTGTGTTCTTCCTATTCCAAATTTATCTGCAAGAGTACGTGCACTCACATTTTCTTTTTGGTAAAAATCTAACAATTTGATTTTTTCTGTTAAAGTTAGATCTTTTCGTTTGGACGCCATTGAAATTATAGGTACGTACTTCGAAACGTTTTAAACATACACTGAACACAAATGACAAAATACACAGTCACGGACAAGTGTTATCGCCTTATCGACATCATAAATTAAGCTCGTTAAGATAAACTGTCAAAAATAATTTCGAAATAATAATTTTCCATTTGATATACTTTTAAATGTTGACCGTTAATTAGAGTGCCCGCTATTTAGAAGTATTAATGTTTTTTTCCCATAACACTCGACGGGACCAAACAAATTGACCGTTACATAGAGGTGACCGTCCTATAGAGGTGACCGTTAACGGAAGTTTTACTGTATTAGCATAAGTAGATGATAATTAATATCAAGCTTCATCGGATCTGTAAATAATTCGGTTTTATAGTAAAACGTACAAATTATTATAGGAATAAAATTACGAAAATGATATTATAAAGTATGACATAATTTGCAGAATAATAGTCATTATCGCAGGGGCCCCTCTCTGTTATTGCGAAATATTTCAAATAATTATTGTATGGATACTAGACTAGGATCACTGAATTAAGTTGTTCATTATTTTTTTGATTATTCGTTATACTAATTTATAGAGGAGATATTTAGAAGCTTAAATTTTTATAAATTCACATAATTTATTCTTCTGATCGGTTCCGCGAATCCGTCAAATATTTAAGTTATAGTACTAAAAAATTTCTGTAGTAATACAAAGATCAAGTAATATATATATTATTAATTTGGGGCCTCTAAATAAATCCTTGCACACGGGCCTCAGAATTCATAATTGCGGCACTGCTCTCAAGATGAAAATCACAATATACTCGTATGTGCCCGTCTGGATTGTATTACTATTATACTTGAACAGTTTGTGTCTATTTTATCGAATCCGTACGATAATAATATTGTTTTGAAATCGTTTGCACGCCGTGGAGAAATCACAATAAATCGGAAAACGCGTTCGACTTCGGTCTACCCTGCGACTTTTCGTTAATGCATAATATAATATAATAATAATATCGCCTCGATTACGTGTTACAACGCGCGTATATATTTCGATTACTAAACGGCGAAAGAAAGAGGAAAAAAAAAACCACCTATATAATTTTCACCTGTACACGACATTATACTTTTAGAGTTTATTTTTTTTCGTTTTGTTTCCCCCCCCTCCTCGGGTTTTCTCAATAATTACGGGTTATTGCCAACAACGGACAGATTGTGCGAGATAGAAAATTTCACCTTATTGTTTTCCCTACCTATACGTAAATTTACGGTTTTTTTTTTTCCTTCTACGCGACTACTCGCACGTTAAAATAATGACATTGCACTTGATTTCGATATGCGTCGCGTACATAATATATTATGTACACTCGTGTACATACATAATAATATAATATATAAAGCGCATTATAATATTATTTTGTCGATATCACGTGGTCGTAACCTAAAGAGGGCGACTGTAAATTTGTAAATACCTACGCGTTTACGCGTCATGATAATAATGATAATAATATTTTATTATTATTTGTTATATAACAAAACGCGATATTAGTATGTCGACGGGCCGCCCGCCGCGCAGGCTATGCGGTACGACGGCGGCGGCGGCGGGCCGACACGCGCGTTACGCGACGGATTAAGTCCAATGTCAATACGACGACGTTTTCGTCACAAATATGCGACACAATAAAATATTTATTACGCCCGAGCCGCGCGTATTAAAATGTAATGGTAATAACGTCATCGGCGAAAATCACACCCGCCGCCGAAATAATACCAGCGGCGGCGTAATAATAATAACAACGATATTGTAATAAATAAAAGAGGTACTCGCGTCGACTTGAAAACACGCGGTGACGATGAAAATCATTATCGCGATCGGTCAGCTCGCCGTTCGACCACGTTTTTATTATGAGTAGAGCCCGGAATTATATATTTTTTTGAGTCTATGCAGTCAGACGGTGTATTAATGGCAAAAGTATTTTTTGCATATTTGAGAATATTTCAAGATAAAAGAATATTTCGTATAATTAAGAATATTAGAGAATATATCGATTAATTTGAATAGATGTTCGATATTTTTGGTTGCTGTGACGTAAATAATATAAATTATATTATGTCCGATAATATAGTGATACTGATATGATATTGAAAATATACTATATCAGTATATATATATATCATAATATATATTATATTATTTAAAATTTTAAATAATTGAATATTATCATCAGTGTTCGGATTTTATAGCATTTGCTAATTATTATAGGATAGAGATAAAAATAGCACAGTGGGCTATAAATTTGTTTTATGCATCGTGGACTCTAAATATGAAATTTGATTTTGCTATTTTTTGCATATTTAAAGAATTTGAGATTTTTAGTGCTATTTTTGAAGTTTTGGTTCTATTTTTTGCTGATATTCTTGATTCAACGCTTTATTTTGTATTTTTCATAAATCTCGTTTATATTGAATAGTATTGATTTACGGGAATCCGTAAGAAAAATTCCCACATTTTCGTTTCATATTGACAAATTGATAAATAATATGAAATTATTTAACATGTCATAATGTCTTTTTAAATAGCCCGGCGATGTCGAATATATTTATTCATTTATACCTTCTAATCTGTCATTGTTCCATATGATTGTAGATTCTATAATATACCATCGACTGTAATTTTGATTTGTATTTTATTTATTTATTTTTTTGCTTTTTTTGATGTTTTTAGGGCATATTTATAGAGCATATTTTACGGTTTTTTTGGTCATATTATAGCGCATATTTTAGAATTTTCGGTGCTATAAAATCCGAACCCTGATTATTATCAATAATTTAATCGAACTTTTCTTAACATGAAGTATTTTTTATCGTGTACCTATTGTATATATAATATATAGTATTTATATCAGGTTTTTGTATTATTTAATTATTTTGCATATTATGTATCTTGTATCTATTATTATATCAGTTTTTTTGTATTACTTGCTTAACACGTTGATGGACAGTACTGCTATAGCAGTAATTTCAAAAATTGATGTCGGGGGACACTTTCAAATATTACTGCTATAGCAGTAATACAAAAACCATTCAAAAAATGGCATAACTGCTTGAGCAGTAATTTTTTCTATTGCTTTATATGATAAAGCAAGTGATTGTGTCCCAGTATATTTTTAGAGATCATGAGGCACTGATAAAATAAAGCTAAAATTAAATGAAACAATAAATTTATTTTCCTTGGTTTATTTTTATCCAAATTCGTGAGTTTCCATTGAAAAATGATTGACGTAAACACGTAAACTACTGGCAATCGTATTTATTACACAATATTCCATAATAATGTTATCGATATTTTTCGTGAGTATGGCGAAATAATTATAATGAAACAGTAAACAGTTCGTTTGACGTTACTGCTATAGCAGTATTTTAAATATTTTGACATATGTACATTACAAATTTTGATGTGTAGGGACACAACTGCTATAGCAGTATTAAAAAAAGTACTGCTATAGCAGTAATCAAAAAGTGATATAATTTGGAGTGCTTTTTAAAAATAATAATAAGTGAAGTGTCCATCAACGTGTTAATTTTGTTGCATATTGAGAATATATTAATAAAAAAACATATTTTCGGCATATTTTATTATGATTTTTAAAGAATATTGGAAGAATATTAGCATCTTATTTTAAAAGAATATAATTCCGGGCTCTAATTATGAGATAACTATAGTACAATTTCGACGTGTACGTACGAATCGAGTAGCCGACGACGACGACGACGACGTTTCCGTAACCTAACCACGTAAATTCGGACGTCATTTTATAATAATGTCTCGGCGGATTGCGCGGAGAGAGAGAGAGTGGGAGAAAAAAACCAACTACAAAAACACTGGTATATCGAGAGTATCGGCCGAGCACCCACCCGCCCGGTAAAGATCAGACGAGATGTTGCGGAAAGTGAAACGTCGGACGAGATTCGATTTTAATTTATGCGACGACGTATAATAATAATAATAATTGACGCAATAAAAAAAATTAAAAAAACATTACCACCGCCGCGCCGCCGCCACGAGCGAAGTGACATCAGATATTATGTATTGACACGTCGACACACATATAAATAATATTATTTATCCTTCCACGTGGACACTTGGAACGCGCGCGATCGTTGCAACGTCTCGGGCGTTGCAAAATTATTTTTACCACGAAAACGACGCGAATAAACGAAAACAAACGCCGCCGCCGCAAAAAGAACCTCGTAGCTTTCGCGAACCCGAGTATTTTTCATCCGAGACGAAAAAAGCGTGATATTAATATTTCATTCGACGACATACGACTCGTATGTTTAGTTTTCTTAACGGGAAACGTTGGTGTGTTTACTATTAAATAATCAGGTTTTTTTTTTTTTTTTTGTAACCGACCTCCGGGGAACGATTTTCAAACCGTAACGCGTTTAACCGTTGGCCGCGGACTATATTATAATATCGTAACGAGTGCGAGACGGTGATTTATACATCTCGTTGCGTAAAACTCGAACCGGACCGCAACACGCCGCGCCGTAGCATTATTAGAGCGAAAAAAAAACAACGCGAACGATATTCTATTTCGCGCGCGAGGTGAATATACGTACACGTATTTATCGTTCGCGTCGAACCCGAAAAACAGTAAAGTACGGCACGTAGCCGCGCGCGATTCCGAGTTGTCCGGAGATGATAATTAACGACCGGAGGTGGTTCCGTCCGGCGACGCGGCGGCGGCGAGAACCAATAGGGCACGAATACGGTCGGAAAAGCCGACGAGGCATGAATGATTGAACAGATACAGACACACAGACAGAGGTATACGGGGGCGGTACTCGTGTGTTTAAGTCGTAAAAGTTATTTCTCGCGCTACCGTGTCCCGGGGTCAAGCGAAGACTAGTAACGCGTCGAACGTTTTATCGCGCGCTTCTTTCGATATCGCAAAGGCGACGACGACGACGACGACCGTTTCGCGTTGTTATCTATTTTATTTCGAAAAATGTTCGCACGTACGCCGCCGCCGCCGTCGGTAGAGTCGATGTGACGAAAAATAGTGTATTGTCGACTAATGACTGAGCACAGACTCTCAGTTTGTTGACGCGGATAATGAACGAAAAATATTTCGAGTTTGGAGTTTACAACGAACGAATATTATATTAAACTATAAAATATCGGCGCAAGGACATAGCTGTCGAGTTTTTAACCCTTCGTTAGGCGCGTGGTCTACAGTTGTAGACCAGCAATAAATATTATCAATTTAAGTCTTTAAAAATGACTTAAAGTGTTTTGTACTTTTGGGTAGCTGTTGTTTATGTTTATTACTTTGTAATCAGTACCACCGTGACTGTCGATGAGCGCCGTGTGATTGAACAAATCAAAAATATTACTACTGGTCTACAATAATAATTGTAGACCACGCGACTAACCGCGACTAACCGTGTTCCTATTTTTTTTTGTAAATTTTCAAAATTATTTTCACTATAACTATCCATGTTTTTAATTAATTGAATTTAAACGAATTATAAACAGCAAGTAAAAATAAATATGAAATCATTTTATGTGTTTATAGATTTTTAATCAATTTTTAATGTGCATATGGTAGGTAATTCATATGGTAATTTATACCCATTTTCATTCGAAGATAGCTCCCGAGAAAATATAAATATACACATTTTTAATTTGTTTTGGGTCATTCGTAAACATGTCAATTCAAGATATTTATAATTTCAGACCAATCAGAAGATAATTGAGTAAGTGGTTTTAAAAATAAAAATGCTATGAAAAAAATAATCAAAATTTCACCACTGACGGATAATTGTGTTTTTTTCAAATATTTATGGATTATTTTGAATATTTCAGTATTGATATGGTTCCTTACGTGTGTATGAATATTTTACATTCTTAAAATAAACAAAAGTATCAAAAATTAACTAAAATAATCAGAAATTAAAATGGTCTACAAGTGTAGACCACGCGCCTAACGAAGGGTTAATATTATATTTGTCTACTAAATGCAATTATTACTCGCGCCATATAACTACAAGATATAACGGGTAATTGTACCGACTCGCATCCACTTCGTATTAAAAAATTGTATATATCTTTTGTTCGCCGAAACAATAGGAATCGATCGTCCTCGATATTGTTTCGATTCTACCGACGACGTTTAATTTGTGAATTCTTCGAAACGACGACGAGGATCAAACACACAGGACGAAAACGACAGCGCAAACGATGAAAAAAAAAATAAAAGAAACGCATCCCTTCGCGAGAGAGATAAACCGAAATCGACTTTCCGTCAATTATTGTTGGTGTGTATAGTTAACGCCACTTCGAAAAACGATAAAAAGTGTAAAATTAAAAAAAAATAAATAGACATGTAATTTACTCGTCTCGACGAGCCGACGACGCTTTCAAGAGGTATACTTTTTAGCTTCTTCTTTTTTTCCCCCAGCGTTTTAATTATTATTACACCGTCGCGCGTCGTCGCCGGGAACACCCGAGCACAGTGTTCTTCCCCATTGTTATTGTAAAATATAAATTCGCCGCACAATCAAAAAACGATCGTGCGCGCGGCGGCGGCGATATTCAAATGGTAATTAAGATCCGAGTGTGTTTGTTTTATTTTGTTGCACACAACCCGGTTGACCTACAGAAGTTGCCGACAACGATAGAGTTGATTTTTTCCACTCCGAAACAATAGTTCTGAGGTCGTTATTGATAATAATAATATTCTCGCGACATCGAATAGACATTTAGAAGCAAAAAAAAAAAAAAAAAACAACCGGGTTTTTCAAAAGAAACTCGGATGGGGGAGGGGGTTTATGGCACCTTTATAAAAACATTTCGATCTCTTTTTGTACCGCAGAGGTTGGAAAAAACGACTGGAACTGGAACAGAACCAGTACTTTTGGTAAAAACGGTTTAAAGACTAATTTACGAGTTATAATTATATGGAGTTACCGGTAATTTGGCAAAAACGGCGGCGGCGCGCGATCGATGTGTACGCGAACGAGAAATAATAACCGAGACGTTTAGCGACGTTCCCTGCCGCCGCAGTAGTATACCGAGAAAACGTTGATTTTAAAGGACGGAAAGGATTTCCTCCTGGCGAGGAGCACTTTGCCGGACCGGAACTGATCGAAAAATCCTCCGACATTTGCTTCAAGGCCGACGGTTTTGTCGGAACCAATTCGTTTTGAACCGGCGCGGCGCGGCGGCGGAGTCGCGGCTATTCTCAGTCTTCGGGGGCCGCCCGAGCCCTTCTAGCCGTCGTCGTTAAATAGAAATTTCAAATTGTAATCTTTACAATAAATGTATTAAGAAACACGTTTTTAGCGGTCTCCTGATGACAAATGGGTTTTTTAAACTCATATTTTCGCTGTGGTTTTCCTCGAACGAGACCGCGGGTGTCTCATCGCCGCCGGGGTTGATTCTATACGATTGAAAACAACTCGGACGACTGAACTATAGACGTGCCGGCGTTGGTCGGACGACGAAAAACGATTTCAACGTCGTCGTTACGTCATAACTCGCGTGACACATACACACGGCGGCGATAAATCGACGCAATCCAAAGACGTCGCGCGCATCCCGTCTGCAATAGTGTACACACACGTGTACGGTCGGGCCTGGCCCGGCGCCACATTTTCTTGGGCAACGCGAGATGGTACGCGGTTCGGCAATATCGCAGCCTACATTTATGTTCGTAAAACACACGCACATATATACGTGGGCACTACTGACGGTACGTGAAAGAAATCCGTTATCAGATCGGCGCGCGCCGTAACGTGCCGACCGAAAAAATCGTTCGCAGTCGCTATACCAAGTCGGTCGTAAACGAGTCGATCCGAGACGGGGCAGGGACCACCCCTCTCGCAATCGTACGAAACGGCCAAACGTGAGGCGTGCGAATAAATGTTTCGACGGAAACGGTGGCGGAAATAGATTTTTCGCAGGTAAAAAAACGTTCGCCGAGACGGACAATTTCATAATATAGAACTCGATAATATTGTAAAATTAGTTCAATTAATTCGATCGAAACAGAATTCATATATTATATTTATAATAATTCTATTCACGCATTTCGAGACCTTATCGACTATATAGAATAACACGTTTTATAACATTGTTAGTTTAATTTTTTAAACTGTAATCTTCCGAGTCAAATCGTCGGAGGCCCCACGTGACACCTTTATCTATTTGTAGTCCCGCCCAAAGGCCGACTAATTTTTTCCGCCCGTCGTCGCGTGAAATTAATTTCGTATCTTCGTCGTCGCTCGAGTTACGACATAATATTCGTGTCGTTCACCTCGTCGTAACAATTATTTTTGAATTCGCGCGAGAGAAATGTTTTGTACTTGTATTCATTAATTATTTTTTCATCTTGTCGATCACATTAACGGCGCGGCCCACGAAACGTTCCATTTTCCGTCGTAAACTCCGATCGTAGCCCGGAGGCACGTTCTTACGCGAAACACACCTTCGACCTACGTGGTGTTTATTTTAAAATCCAATCGGTCGATTTTCATGTTTTCGACGTCAAACGATTAAATATATTTATTTTCGTTTTACAATTATTATTATTATTATTGACTAATTACAAATACGAAAAAACTATTTATAAATATGATATATTATGTACGATAAGAATATTAATATTATACTCGTCCGTTGAACTTTTTATCCGACCGAGACGTCCGAGCTCGGTGGAAAACACAATAATTATTGTCGTATTGTTTTGTTGTCACGTCCGTTTTTTTTGTAGACGTTTCGAAAACAATCGCGAACAAATATTGTCGTATACGCGACGCGACGATCGGGTTTCGCCGACAAACGACCGAATAACCGTGTAGAACGTTCAAATTTTTTCAACGGAAAGACCTGTTCGCGCGGCATTTGCGTACGTGTTTTTCAACGGCTCAGTCGACCTATCTCCGCTCTACGGTATTGACTGAACCGCGAACAAAACATCTCGGTTCACGGGCGCGTGTTAAACTAATTTAGTTTGTTTTGCGATAGCCTTTTTTTTTTTTTTTCTCCTATTCGTTTAATGTTATTTTAATAAAGCCGGCCGTGTCGGAGTCAACACAACGTCTACGCAGTAGTTCCCCTTTCGTCATCCGGTCCGTAGGTGAGAAAAACAAATCTAATCTGCAATTTCTAATGAAAAAATAATTTAATAAAACGGCTCGTAACGTTTTGATGAAGTATTATATTTGGTATACGTTTTTAAAACATTTAACCCTGACGGACGTGTCATGTCATCATAAAAATGTAAACGTTTGTTTTTTCGGCGTATTTTTTTATTATTATTATTGAAATGTTTAGAAATTGTCGGAGTAATTTTACGTAAGTTTTCACGACCGTGTGAGGACGACGAATTAAAATTTGCCACTTATATAGTATTCCGTGTTTCTTTCGAACGCAGTTGGTTGTGCGCAAAACAAGTGGTTTTTCTCTCTCGCCGGAGTATGATGGCAAAATATACTACTGTAGTATCGTCTGAACTCGTTGCAACCGATTTGTATTAATAAGAGTACTTTTCTCGAGTAATTTTCGTGGTCTTGTAGACACGTTGACTTCGATTTCGCTTTGGTTGAGCGTTGAGTTTTGACGGGCAAAATGTTCTGAATTATTTCTAACGAAGATATCAATTACTCCGTCCTGTCCTTATACGTACACGTACGTATATCACGGAAAAAAATTAAATAAAAATAACTCGGCTACGGGTTCGACGCGTCCCCACAGGATCAAAAAAACCATTAAATATAGTAGTTTGTCGCGCAAATGAAAAAACGTAATCGTCGTGCGATCATATACGATTATTATTATAAGCAGCCGACCAACGGTCGTTGTGACGCAGTTTATGTGAACTCTTGGATCGAAAAAACGGACAAAAACCACCTCGACTATATATGAATCAAACGTCGTCGGCAAATATTTGAGTGAGAGGAGTTTTTTTGTTGTTTT
Organism: Drepanosiphum platanoidis; assembly: GCA_948098885.1. Classification (NCBI taxonomy): domain Eukaryota; kingdom Metazoa; phylum Arthropoda; class Insecta; order Hemiptera; family Aphididae; genus Drepanosiphum; species Drepanosiphum platanoidis. The sequence continues at coordinate 5,748,707 of OX402540.1, forward strand.
TTTGTCATTTCATTTCAATCGTTATTGTGTATCGACTGGATTTTTCGGCGAAAGTTATTAATCCGTAAAGTCCCGCCGTCGTCGCGGCGGTCGTACGAGAATCGTATTGTTTTCGTCGGCCAACGGAATGCGTACGGTGTGTTTTCTTCTGTCCGACCTCTCTGGGGGGCTAACGAATAACGGTATATTTCTTTGATAAAACAATCGTGAACTTCGTTCGAATTCCGTTTTCGCGAAAACCGTAATGCACTATATATATATATACAATCTATCGATAATAATAATAATAATAGAAGAAAAAAATTGAAAATAATCTTTATCTAAAGCGCGTGTTCCGCGTCAGTCGCTCCTTCCCGTCCGTCACCGTCGACGTCGTCTCGTCGACAAATTTATCAAACGAAATTACTAGAAATATTATTTTTTCATCGTCCCTTCGAACGTGTTCTACGAAGTTTGTCATGTGTATGTCCCCTTGAATTTACTCTTTACGTAAAAAATGATTATCAAATCATATCGACGACGACGACGGGGAGAAGGAACACAGAGTAAAAAGAGAAAAAAAAATTCCAATCGAAAGAAATCCGGTTTCACGTCGATCGTTTGTAAAAAGTATAGCGATCGACTAATAGGATGGCTGTGTGGAAACAAAAAAGCGGTTTCCGACTTTGTACGAGTGATGTAAATTCTGTTTCGACGTAGTACACACTATACTGTGGCCACAGTAACGACCGGACGGTATTATTTGATTTGCTCTCTCACATCGAAATGTTATAATTAAAAAATACGAATATCGATTAGCAAACGCGGAGGTAGTTGTTAGATTAACCGAATTTACTCGGACGCGTCGTACAAACGATCGGTGTAATAATAACATACGAGACGCGGTTATTTGCGTTATTCGTAATATACACAAACTTGCGTTTAATCGACCGAGTCAATCGGATATTATTAATAATTATCATGTCCTGCCCGCAAGACTGGCCGATCGTTTTTTTTCTTCTTTTCGCACACGTTTGTACGTATATTATTATTATTTTAAGCTAATAAGCATACACTACTACTACTACTACTATTAGTATATTATACGTATGTATGCGCGCCGGTCAAAGATCGAAATGTGCAGCGCGTACGTGCGTAGACGAATTCAATGTCAACTTGTTACAAAAATGTTTGAAAGAAAAAAAAAAAACATTCATAATCGTTAATTCCGTTTCCACGTTTTATGTTCCAAGCGGAATCGGGAAACCAGGAAGTTATTAAATATTGGTTTTACGGCGTTTTTTTCTTCTTCTTCTTCTGAATATTTATGCATTTTTTTCTTTTTTTTTCGTTCACGGTGTTCCGAAAACCGGATGATATTATCATCGTCATCGTCATAGTCTGGCGAAGAAAGTGAACGAAAACGCGTAACAACAAAAAGAAAAAAAGGCCGCGTAAACAATAATAACGGGTAATAAAATAACGTTTCGGCGACGGAAGTAAATTTTATTTTGAAAAAAGTTAGTGTTTTTCGATATTACGCGTGTCTGTCGACGCCGCGGCATTTGAAAAGTGTTTTATTTATTAATATTTTTGAAATTTACGAAACCGAACGTCTTGAGAAACACACGCGTTCATTAACGTTTTTAATCACGCCGAACAATAAATTGATTTTACATTGTGACGTAATGGTTTTTATACCTATTTCATCAACTGAAATTTTGCCGGTACTCTCGTTGGAAATTTCAACAATGCAAGGTCAGTCGCGCCGCAGCACACCGCGCTCGGACCGCGTTCAATAAGAATCTATATGGAAAAAAAAAAACACAAAAAAACGCCGCGATCGTTTAATTTCTGGTTTGTTTTTGTGTAGTTTTCACTCTGAAACGTTTCTTTGAACGTTAAGACGTCTTACACACGATCGCGCGCGATATTTCGACAGTTGGAGATCGGTAAACAGCATTACGTCGACACGCGTTAGCAATACGTTATTATTGCCAGACTATATGGACGAAATATGTCCGTAGAGCCGACGACGACGGGTGCCACCCGAAAACCGGTCCGTTTTTCCCAACAGCGCGCGCTCGATAATAATATGATAATCATTAATACGATATTATTATTTCTGCACGTTTCGAAACGTCGTCGTCGCGCGCGCTCGCCAGTTTGTCAAAGCTCTGGACTCGGTCCAGAAACATCGATTCTCGTTTAGTTACATAAACGTTTCGACCGTTGGCGCGAAAATTGCACACTTTGACCCGAAGACAAGCAGCGCTCGACCCACGTCCGCCGCCGATTTCCGAGCCGGTGAGAGTTGGGGGCCCCCGGGCGTCCGCGAGCTCTTAATTGATACCGTAGGAAATTACGGCGGCGTTCTGTTGAAACACCAGAACGGTACGCCGTCGTCGCACGCGATCGAGGTTAAAAAAAAACCATTGTACGAGACCGTCGGGATTCTGTGTGTGAAGTCGGGAAGTCGTCGTCACTCGGACGAACATTTTGAATAAAAAAAAAGAAAAAAAGAAAAAAAGTGTTATCGCGCGACGACGACATTATAATATTATTATATTATTATTGTTGCGTTGCACTTTATCCTTTATTTATCGCGCGTTATTGAAACGAGACGTCTCGTTTTAAAAATACGTTATTGTTATTTTTCTTACCGTTTTTTAAATAATATCTTTTCAACGCGTTATTATTAAACGTAATGACCGCTGTGTAATTAAACCGCACACTGTTCGAGTCCATTATGTTCTATTATTATTATTGTGTTGTGTACATTCAATGTCTTTCCAACAAGGATGATTGGAATAGTAATTAAATGTTACAACGAGCGCGTTAAATATATGATTATTATTATTGTTGTTATTATATTATATTTATTTTATCGCAGCCGATGAATAAACGAACAGTTGGAAATGTCGAAGACTTCGGCCTTATCGAACACACACACACACACACACACACACACTACGCTCGTACGGTAAACAGAATCGCTGGCGATCGAATTAAACGTGGAAAATGTAAAAAAGAAAAACGAAAACTTTGCGAATTCGAATCGATATCGCTCATCGACTGACACACATACGAGCAGCACGTGTGCAAAACCTTTTGGAATACCAACTCGTCGGCGAGTTTGAATTTACCTTTTTTTTTTTTCCCCTTCGGAATAATAATAATACTATACTAAACGCGACACGCTCTCCGGGACGATCTGTACTATTTTTCCGGAAAAAAAAAAAAATGACGTGCCGATCGTAAAATACATACGCATAGAATTTTTTTATACAGCCGACGACGACGGAAAAAAAATGAAAATGTAATCCTCCTGATAATAATAATTAAAATAATCGTTACGTCTACTCACCAAATATATGTTGTTGCATTTCATTTGCGCGCAAACCGGATTAGTACATGTATTGTCGTCCTGGACGTGTTTGCGGGTCGTCAGCGGCCCGTGGCAGGATCCGCTCGGTCGACGACGGACGTACGCGACGACGTTGTTACGGTGCGAAAATCCGCGTTCTCGTCTCGCGACGGGCGTGCGGATCGCGCGGGATTCGATGGGACGAAAAGACGGACAAGACACCAACGTCATGTGCGTCGAAAAATTAATAAATAAATAAATAAACGGACGGAGGAGAGCGCACGTGAGTCGCGGCGGCGGCGGCGGCGGCGGCGGTGCGATTGCGTGCGTTTCCTGTACTGGTGTGGAAAAATACGCGCTCGGGCCGTACTATATAAACCGGAGCGAACGAATTAGAGAAGTTTTCATTGAACCTTTAGCCGACCGACTGAATCCGGTGTTGACAACGAAATTTCAAACTGTGGTCACACATTACGGTGGCAATGCATGCCAATGCATTTTGACCTTCGCGAAATGTCCGGGAGAGAGGGACCGCGGCAACGCCGGCCGTAATCATTATTATATTGGGTACGATATTATTATTATTATTATTATGTGATATCGCGGCGCGTTTTGCTTTTTTTGATTATATTATATTATTATTATTATTATATTATCGGTTGTGTTTATAATAATATTATATTCGTTGATTTGCTTGATTTTTTTATGTTTGATTTTTCGCTGGTCGATCACGCGCCCGCGCGCGCGCTTACGCGTCCGTACGTCGTCGTCGGTCGTCGCGACATAATAACATACGAGCGGCACGTTTTCGGTGGGGTGTCCTATAATATTATTATTGCACCGAACGCCGTGACAAAGATAACAATTACACGGTTTTTCAACGACATGCACTCGGTCGCGTCGTCACCGTTAAAAAACACTGCTGGAGAATATTATTATAACGCGCCGCGAACGCACGTGATCGGAATCGCGCGATGGGTTTCGCGACGAGTATAGTAGTAGCTCGTCGTCGTCGCCGCCGCCGCCGCCGCCGCCGTGATATAATAATATAGTAGTAAATATTCGTTCGCAATATTGTAATATATATCGCAATTACGGCAGCTGCAGTAGGTCTGTACGATGACGTTTGCGGTAAGATTTACCCTTTTTCTAAAAATCCACTCGTAAACTGCGTCGATAATACTGTGTCGATGCGATGACACACGCGCATGTCGTTTTAATTAATTATAATACGTTGCGTTGCGCACAAATCGGCAAGGTAAATCCAAATTGTATTTTTTTTTTAGTCGTAACGCGATGCATATACTTAATAATACTACTACTTAGTACCTACTTAGATACTATAATATAATATATATAGTGTTGGACGTCAGTGGAAGAAGAAGTAGTTTAACAAGTGTCGCGTCGTCGTTTAATATTTAATTTTGTCGCGGAATTTACGTTCAGCCAAAACGGCAAACGAATTTCGGTATAGCGGGTTAGACGACATTTCCGCCGCACTGCTTTGTTTAATAACGTATCGGATTTGTACGATGTTAAAAAAATTGTTTTCGTCGCAGTTCGCGTGTCAATACTTTTCGGAAAAATAGGGTAATTCGTTTCTCATCGCTACGGTGATTTTCGACGAACGTCCCGTTTTTGGTACGTTGATTTCGCAATCGGAGACGACAAAACGGTCCGCGTAAACGAGATGACAAAAAAATCGTCTGTAAAAACAAAAATGGTTTTTCGACTGTCGTTAAAATATTATGTTAATTTATAAAAATAAAATGGTCAATTAATAAGGAGCAAACGAGCGTTAGATAGGTAAACGACCAATATCATGTACTCGTGTGTGTCTTACTTTTACATTAAAATATGACGTTCTTATGTGTGTGTGTGTACCGAGAGAGCGCACAATCTGCGACGGGGCGTTATTCCATTATTTTCGTAATATTACTGTCTGATAAAAAAAAAAATAAAAAAAACTATACGTAATCTGTCTCGCCTGAAATTTCGGTTTCAATTAGGATCCAAGCATTTTATCCGCAAGCACCAACTGTTAGATTGTGCCGGTAAAAACGTCGCCGAAGATGTCAAGGACCTCGCCGGATAAATTAGCGGGCTATTACTACAGGCCCTAAGGATGGCTGAATTGAGTAAACGTGAAGAATGATATTCTAACCTTTCGTTGCCGTTTGGAATATACACTGACAGTGTGTCACTGGCATTTGTCGTCCACATTAAAACGTGCGATTAAGTAAAATATCGTTCCCGTGTAAATAACTCGCAAGGTTTTAATAAATATACGCGCTGCTCCAAAACTTTCCCAAATCCCCGCGCCGTCGTCGTCTAAACGCGCGTCTCTCTTATCTAATCTAGACGAATTAAAAAAAGACAAAAAAAATGTTTGTTTAATGCGTCATCTTTTAAACACCACGAGCAGTGTCATTTCGACTTAATCGTCTGGAAAAATAAATTTCAAATATAATATTTCGTTAAACGTTGGCAAACACAGTATAGTGAATAAAATAAGATAAGAGAACCGCTCGATAAAAAATAATAATAATAATAACGCGTGTGTGTTCGTTATAATAGAATTAAAATGTTTATGAATTTTCCAAAAGTTTACGTCGGGAAAATATTATATTATTATTGTTAATTGAAAAACCTATATCGTAAACGAATCGAACGCAAAACGTCATCAATCGTAAATTTAGAAATATTTCAATAAGATTTGTGCTGTTTATGAAATTAACTCGAAATTCATGATGATCTATTAGGTTCGTTGAAATCAATTTTGGTCTGAAATTTTTGAAAATCGCGACGTGGAAGATACACGAACGCGATATTTTCGTCGAGCGAGTTGATTTGAATATTTAAATATTTTCACCGAGAAACCGAAAAACATTTTTATTTTCGATTACTCCTCAGACCTAAAAACTGTTCGATGTAATCGAATCGATTAAAAAAAAAAAAAAGTAAGTTTCAAAATTATTATATTTTCAATATACGTTATTCGAATCGAATGGACTCGTTATTTAGTAGGTAACAATGATACGAGTAATATAAGTACTTCCAACGACTGCTGACAGGTGCGATGACTATACATAAATTATTGTTTATTATTATCGTTACGTTTGTTATTTTATATTACGTTTACATCGCGTACTACAATACGTCTTACAACGTGTCGTTCTTTGTGTCGCACGAGATTTAAAATAAACAATAGGGTTTCTTTCATCGAACTTTGGTGTCGATTTAGATTATTTTCAATATTGGTTTTATTCGATCGCCACGACACTCCTTTGTGCGAAAATTATCCTAAACTCGTACGCCACCGCGCCGGCGGCGGCGGCGTATTTCGTACTCGCGCAACGCTTTCGATTTTATAACATTACATGCAGTGTATTGAATCAAAAGGACCGCGCGATTCGATTGTTTGACCAAAAACACCGGTTATTATTACTTCTTCGGTTTTCTCTCTCGTCGATATTTTTTACGACCCGACCGGAAGTTAAAAAATATTACATCGGGAACTCCGGGGAATCGGTCCGCGCGGGGGGGATAACGAGAACCCGGTAACCGGTCGGCCGCGGCGACAAGTATTTCGGGGGCCGTCGGAAAAAAAAAATGGAAACAACAAAAAAACGCGTCGTATTTTATTTCGCCAATAACACTAATAACGTTTGTATTCGATTTGTTGACTCGCGCGAGTTTGCGCTGATTGTACGCAAACCACAAATGTGACGTATTTTCCGACTACATTTCGTCGGGAAATATGAGTTGGATTTATTCTCGCGAACAAACCCCACCCCGTTCTCGGCAGAACGATATTATATAACAATTATTATGACGTAACGTTTGTCGCGACCACTTGTCCAAGTCGCGTGTATCCGGCGTATCCCTCGGCCGTTTGTCAACATCAGGTTATATTAGTATACGCTAATTGAAAACGTCGTTTATTGCCGAATCGCGCGCGGCCAATAAATAATATATCGTACGACACTCCGTCGTCGGCACTCGAATCGACCTCAAAACGAGGTAAATAATATTCGCCGACGGTAAACTGGTTGACGCGAAGATACGCACGAGATTTTCGTCGCGTCGATCCGGCGAGTCGTGTTGATAAACAATACTTGTGACGAACCAAAATCATCACAGAGACGGCATCGTTACGAGGAAAATATAATACGAATATAGTGTTGGCGATTTTTCTTCGTTTTTCTCGCGTTTGAAAACTTATCGCCGCCGCCGAGTATTTAAAAACGATTCCAATTCGTTCTCGCCCAGCTTTGCCGATTGATAAAATAAAAAAAAATATACCTTTTTTCTTCTTCTTTTTATCAAATTTAGGACCTAGCCGATACACATGCACCTCTGGACGCCTCGAACAAAGGTCGTTTGGAAAGATGTTCGTCGTGCCTATTGCCGACCGTCGTCGTCGTGAAATATTAAAATCTATCGTCAGCTCGCGTTTGCGTGTAAAACATGAACGTGTCCCGTACGTTTTGTAAACGATCCGCGGGGCTGCGACGAACGGCCGTTACGAGTTGTACACGCGTTCAAATAGACGCTACGAGTCACACGTTCGGAAACTTATCAGACGTCCAAATCGCGTAACGGTTTTGAAACGAAAATCGTTTTCGGTCGTTAAATATAGCGTATAGTTCAATAGTTGTGTTGTAACAAAAATAAATGAAAATAAATAACGTCCGGCGGTCAATGCTCATTATCAATAATAACAAGGTAGTGTGATGGCATTGTTATTAGTTCTATTCGTAACACATTTATGCACTCGTACTTAAAAACATAGACTATAAAAAAAATTACAGTAATGGAATTCGAATATCATCAACATTATGGTGGACGTTTTTCTGAGATCGCGAAATTTACGATTTCAACATCGTGTCGAAATATTATATATAATCGAATTTATTAAACATTGTTTTTCGATTTTATCCACGCATACAATTATTACTCAATAAACACACTGTAAGACACCACTGAGAATTGATTGAGTGACGTTATTTTTTTATTGCTTTAATATATTTTTTATTGTTTTTCGTTTCACCTAAAAGTGAAATTAATAGTTGCTTTTTTGTAGTCGCCGACAACATTAACTACTATGAAATTAACTATTATTTATATTGACCGGGTGTTTGGTAATAATATTTGTCCGACTGTTACACCATATTATATTAAATAATCGAGAGAAATCAATTAAAAATTTTAACTATCGAGTGTTTGTCAAACTAAAAAGTTAAACGAAATAAACGAAAATCATTTTATCTGTTCATTCACAATGGTTTTAAGTATTTTATACAAGTAGTAGGTATCATTGATTAGAAATCGACTCGATTAAGATGTGTTTCGGCTGTTTTTTTTTTTTTCTTTAATGTTATGCCTAGACATTTGATTTGGGATTAAGATTGGAAATCCTTCTATAGGTGAAAGACAGGAGAGTTAATTTCTCGGGGGGAAAGAAAATTGAAAGGCCCCATCTGATTTTATTTTGAATTCGAGATTCTACGATGACGTTTTCTTTCGCGATTGCCGATATTTTCGTGAAGTAAATATTATAGTAAATATTATATTGTATCAGTCTGGTGAAAAGTCGCTTCTCCGGGCGACTCCTGTGCGCGCATTTCAAAGTACGGAGGAAATGTATTTCCTCGTCGGGCGGAAAACGTACGGTCCGAGAGGTAAGATTTGGTCAACAGATAAAATGGTGCCGCCGCAGGAGGAAATGTTTTAATTTGAAAAGTAGGCCTTAAAGTTTGTTAAACTCTCCGGAGAGATGTCGAGAAAGATATCTGGACGGTGTTAGTTTTTTTGTTTGTTTTCGAATTCGGGGAAAATTTAGTTTGTAACTACAATATGGATTTGTTGGATAGTGAAGCGTTTAAAACCAAAACGTGTGCATTAATACTTAGAAAAATTTTAAAATAGATATATTTTTTGTACCGATAAAATAAAACGTTATCGTCGTTTTAATCGTTTTATATTTTCGGACTGTTAATCGAGGACTTTCTATAGGTTTGCAAATTAATTCGATATCGCGTGATGGTGCATAAATCGAATCGAAATATATTTCGTTATTAGATTTTAAAATCAATCGTTTTTTTTTCTTTTTAAACATGACAATAAATTGTTTTTAAACGAAAAAATTACGCTACGCTTGGCAGTTACCAGTCAAAGAGAATGTTTCAAATCAAAAATCACTCGTATTTAAAAACAAAATCCGAAAAATACTCACTTTTTCAAATACGCATTTCTATCTCGATCAATTCTTTTTTTCTTTTCTTTACTTTTAAACCCCGAGTAAATCGCCAACAAAAGTGTAGTTTTTTTTTGTCCATCGATGCATAAAATAATAAACCTGCACATATTATATTATAATAATTCTAAATTAGCAAAATAGCTCTATAAAAATCGTAAATATGCGAAAACACAACGAAAACCATCGTTCGTACCTACGTGTGTGACGTCGAAATCGACACGGAAGTGTGAAACGAATTTGAACCTGACATTTGAATATTTTTAACAAATTTTGTATAACTTTCAAGGTGATTACAAAAAATAATAACATATTTGCTCGCTGAGGTCTTGGCCACTATAATTTCATTGGCAGACGCCAGTTAAACAACCGGGGGAGGGGCGGGAGAAAAGCAAAAGTGGACACCGATCTCGTTGTCGAAATTTTAAAATTATAATAACAGAGTCCACGTATTAAGCAAATCGATTTGAATTCGGGTATAGTAATCGTTTAGTCGCAATTAATATTCAAACTGAAATTTAACAGACTTTAATAGTTTGTAATATGAAATAAACAGCTTTGGATCGTTTGATTTTTTTCGGTATAAATAATAAAAATATGAATATTACGAACGTGTTTTATGCTATTTCTATTGGCTAGCAGACGGTAAAAATTATTCTACTAAAATTAAAACTACTATTATTAATTCGGACGTTTCGAGGTGGAAATTTTATAAAATCGTCGCGAGTGGCTGTAGTAAAGGCAAACGCGCGGTGCTATTTTTCCTCCGGCGTCTTCGGCTTCGGCTCTCGATCCGCCGATTCATATTAATATAATATAAATCCTTTCTCGATTTTTAGAAAACGAAATAACGATCGTTTTATTTCCGAAACCACGCGAGTCGTTGTTTTTATTTGAAATTAAAGCGAAAAAGAAAACCGATACGATTTAATTTTGCTCTGTGCGAACCGACGGAAAAGAAAACATTTTGTTCTCGCCCGTTATTGTATATTATTACTAGGGCTCGGATTTTGTAGCAAATGCTTCTTTTGAGAGGTGTGTGGTAGAAAGATAATTCTCATAGATAAATACGTTTTGAATCATTCTGATTTCAATGAAGTAAACTTTTTTTTGCTTTTTTTTCCACAAAACTTGCTTTTTATTGCTTTTCCCCCTATTTGGTTATTTTTTCTTAATTTTTACATATTTTTCTTGAAAATTTAACTTTATTTTATGTATATTACACTTGGACTATAAATCATTATTGCCAGAAATTTTAAAACCAGTGAAAAAACCAGTAATAAACGTATGAATGATAAAATAACTATCGTTATTGTGCCGAAATTGTAATGAATAATCATAACAGTATCATTTAAAAAATACAATATAATATATTAGCAGCACCCAATAGAATGAGTTTTAATGAAAGTATCTTGACCAAATATGTGGTCGTAAATTCCTTTTTTAATATTTAATTTTATGTGTAATTGGAAATTTGTTTTTTTTAGAATTAAATTTAATAAATGCTTCTTTTTGCTTTTTTTCGGCTACTTCAAATGCTTTTTTAAGGATTTATTTTGCTACAAAATCCGAGCCCTAATTATTACACACGTATAATATTATATTCCGTACGAATCAGAGCGCTTAATTTGTTCATTTCGTTTGTATTTTATACGACCATTTAAACGTACTTACGGCACAACCTTTGACCGAGTGCGCGCGTTCACCCAAAACACTAACGCGTGCGGCGAATAAAAATCTCAATACTTTCGGTTCGAAACGCGTAAAATAAAGTACACTAATAAATTATCAGACCTAATCGTTTTGGTAGCTCGTAAACGAGCGGAGGTAATGTTTTTGATTTTTTTCGATCATTTTTTTGGAAATAATAGCAAATAGAGACGTACTCGGCGTAAACCTATAATCTATATATATGTGAAATGAATTCTATATGAAAACCTTTGAGTTGTATGTTCTCGTAAACTACTGAACCGATCGTTATGATTTTTTTTGTTTTAAATTGAAGAGCTCATTGCGGAGAAGGTTTATGGCATTTGATCGATTCTCTAACTTTAAAAACTTTAACTTTAAAAGTGCAAAATATTAATCACACATTGTTATTGTTTTGCCGTCTATGTGGTATAAATTATTTGTTTCCGTGGCACGTGCGTCTATGAAATTTTCTATTAATAATTAGTTTGAGATTAAATGAGTTTGTTTTTTTATTCAATTTCAATTATATGGATTTTGGTGTAAAAAATGCCACGACAAAAACGACAGAATATAGGCCGATCGTCCGATGCATGATTTGTTCGATCGAGAATTGCGACGAGAACAACAGTATGATATCAATGAATTGCAAACATTTGTGAATTTAAATGTTCCCAAATTAAATGACCATCAAAAAAGTGTGTACGATACCATCACGGAAGCTGAAAAAAATGAACAGGCCTTTTTTATGTTCCCATTTTGTGACGACGCCATTAAACTTTTTTCCAATTTTTTTTCACAGAGTTGTTCCAAATACCTTTCTGAGTGTCGTCACGTCGCCCCCTAAGGGGGTTAAAAGGGGTAAAATTAAAAAAAAACTGATAAAATAAAAAGTTATACTGCACACGGGCGAAGCCGGGTTATTCAGCTAGTATAAATTATTATAAACCTATTGTTATATTGGAAACGCGACGGACTACTCGTCCGTTTGTATTTTTTCGTTCGTAGTTTTTAAAACGAGCTCCGTCTACTCCGAGTATTATTTTACGCGCGGTCAAAGATCAAAAATAATACACACGATAAGTATAATAATATAATATGTTGGGATATTACGTTACCGTGTATTTCTCCACGGGTTCCCCTGCTCCAGATGTATTTTTTTATTTTTTTCGGTCACGCCGCTTTACGCCGCCACTCACGTACTCGCGCCATGTACATACCGCATACCTATGTGCCGCGTTATAACACAACTATTATAATATACTCGTTTATTATAGCTGTCACGGAGTAGTAGTAGTAGCCCGTCCGTCGCGTATTCAATTACTGCGTCATATGGGGTGTAACACGATTGCGCTTTTTACGCGAGAAAAACGCAACGCCATTGCGCGAAAATATATAATTGTATATTATAATAACGTGCAGTAAAGTCCCGGTTTCGACGAAATTTATCGGAAAAAACATTATTCGTCGTCGTCGTCGTAAAAATAAACACGTACGAAACTTCCAAAACCAATATCCTGTGACGACGTAATACTATAATAATAACCGGCCGGCGTTACTATAAATCTCACTTACTCGGCGCACTCGGTGGTGATCCAGATAGTATGATAATATTGTATTGTCGATTTATCTCGTTTAAGGGTAAATATAGTCGAATGAAAAGTACTCGCCGACGTGAAAACCGTGGAAAATCGATTAAGGACTTATATTTTCACGCGCGCCGCGATATAATGTTGTTTTCTCGAGTAAAAAAAAGAAAAGAACAGTGTTCTTCGGGGCCGAGTGGTCGCGCGAGACATATCAGCCATCTATTCAGCACGTGCCGCCGACGACGACGGTTGTTTACACGCTGTGTGAATATAAGTATATATTTTCCTTTCTTACCCCCTAGGTATACGTCATATCGAGTGATTCGTTTTAACGTAAGACGTTACGATTCGGGTCGAATTTTAGGTTTTTCTAAGAAACGGTATAGAGTTACCTATCCGTTTAATCTCTTATATAATATAACGTGCTTTTTCTTGAAATCCTCCCACAGCCCAAACCGCTGGACCGATCGGGTTGAAATTTGGCACGAAGATAGCTGTTATGGCGTAGACGCGCACTGAGAAGGGATTTTTGAAAATTCCACCCCTAAGGGGGGGTTAAAAACGGCAAAAACGGAAAAATGGAAAAATTTTTGGCTCCGATCGTTCTGAAATTAAGTATACGTACTCTGTAACGCGAATAAACATTGTCGATGAACTTAGTTTTGTGAAATTCGACCCCTGAGGGGGTTGAAAGGGGTGAAAAAGATGAAACCAGAAAAAATCGCCTGGCCGGAACCGCCGCCGGAGCTTTGAGTATGAAATTCGGTCTGCTATAAATATAATAACATTTAACACTTGACGCTTTTACCCCTTCGTTATACCGGGAAAAACTTTTCACGGGCGAAGCCGGTATTTAGTTAGGTAAATTGGAAAAAATAAATTTTTACACATAAAATATCGTTACTATACTATACTCATATCGTGTTTTTGTTTAATAAAATATTAAATAATAATAGCAGTCAGCTGATAACGGGAAAATGTCAATTATTTAATAATAATCATTCAATCAAATTATTATTTGGCCTTTACACATTTTTTATACTTAAACCCGGCAAGGACGGGTAAATATTCAGCTAGTTATATTAAATACGTATTCAAACTGGGAATGTTTTTCCTGGAAATTTCGAAAAAAAGTTCGAGTTAATCAAACGACCGGTGGAACACGGCAGCGCGGTGTTACACAAAGTGTTACTCGTACGGTAAAATACGGTTTTTCGAATTTGTCAAGTAAAGAAAGAAAATTTAATTTAATCGTTAAATATTTTATTATTTTTTTGTCTGCGAAGATAATCAATGGATTTTTTAATTAGTTCGTTATTTTTACTGCACTGTAATTTGAAAACAATCGTTATAAACTACTACGATTAAACGATGGAAAAATTGTACTCAGACTTTGGTCCGCAAACTTTAGAGTAACGTTTACGGCGTCGCGCGTCGTCGAAACGATTATTATTCCGAAACTAATTGTCGTGCAGACATTTCCAAACTAGTAGTGGTCTATACTATCAATTACAACAGCGACCCCGGAACGTTCGTATTCGACATCGAGGCGTTTATCAACGTAATTGTGTGAAAAAAATCGTCTCGACTAATTCACTCGGTCGTACATTGATAGAGATAATAATAATATATTAAAACGTATCCGGAATAAGACGAATTACCAAATAAAAGAAGATGGAGTGTCGTGAATTGTTGTTGATTTTAACATTGTGTTTTTTTCAGTTGGACCGCGTTTTCTACTGGAATTTATCGCTATAACTATAAAAAATTTAATTCACTATGATGAATTCATTCGAACGGACGATACTTGTCTTATACTTTTTTTATCTCATTGTTCGCAACGGCGACATTGGTCTGCGAAACGTTAAGAGTCGTCCGTCTTGCTCCCCGTTAAATTATCCGTCCGTTTCCGCGAAATAAAAAAAGAGAGATTATAAACTATAAACGGTCCGCGACGATATTATTTTATACTCGGATCGATTCGGTCTACCCGACGGCTTACAGCACTCGGAATTCCCATGCCGATGAACAAAAGCATCGCGAGCAGAGCGAGACGAAATCGAAATGAAAAATGAAAAAAAAGCGATGACACGAGTAATAAAGAGTAATACGTAAGGTCGAGAGAAATCGTCGGCGAGCGATATTATTATTAATTTTTACACGACTGATTTTTATTTCGCGATAATTTTCGAACCCAACGGTATAGATTGTATTTAAATCGATCAACGAATGTCATTATAGTGTCGTCATAATAATATATTAATGAAAAATACGCTAAAATTTGATCGACTTTATTTACCATTTGAATAGTTAATTTCCCATCAATAAATAAGTGTTTTTTAATAAAAGAACGTTTAATATTGCTTCAACACAATATCGTTGGTGTTTTTTTGTAAGAATTCAAAACATAAAACGAACGCGTTTTATAATAATATAATATATATTTCACTTTTTAATTTGATTATAAGCAATAGATTTAGACGGCCCGTTTTTCTCTTACAATAATCGTCGATATTCAAATCGAGCGAGGGTTTTATTTCGTTTATAAACGAGTATACGAGTACATTATTATTTACCTTTGATTCGCGTTTGTTTTAATTTCACGTCGATCGAACGCCGAGAGCTGATCTTTAAAAGTTTCGTAATATCACTGCAAAACAAACTCTTTCCCAAGGCGGAATCGCGACGAAACCAACTACTCGAGTGCACCGACTCCTCGGGTTTCCTATTTCGTTTGGGGTAAACAAATTAACAAACTAAAAATAAAATATTTTATCGTAACGGCCCGAGGGGTTAAAAAATTACTCGACTAATTAAATGAAAAAAAAAAAGTACCCGGGAAGGGGGAAAAAACATCATAACCGAGCGGAAATACGTCTTGTTTGCGTTTCTTTTATTATTAATCTGCACTGCCGCATTTGCACTTTTCCAACTGTGTTTTTCGTTACAGAGAGTTTGGACTCTGACGAATTTACGAGAAATCGCGACGATCCCGGCGGTAACGAACGAATAAAAACGTATCGTCTCGCCATACAGTCGGAGTATCGATTTTTTTTTCGTGTCAAGCCGTTACGTTTTAAATAGGTATTTCGCATGCGTCGATGCGATTCTGTGCGCGGTTTTTTTAAGACGCGTTCGCGAGCTTTAAAATAATAATTATATCTTCGTCGCGCGTTCAAGGGTCCGAGCAGCGACTGCTTTCAAAAAAACCCCTTTGTTTCCCTTGTTTTTCTCTCGCGTTTCATGTGCGTCACGCGAGCACACGCCGGCGACGGCGGCCGCGTCGTACGCCTACACGCGCGGTTCGGGCGGCGAAAGCCCGCGCACATTATGCGGTTTGATGCGACGTTTACGAGAAAAATTCCGCCGCCTTGTTTGCGCGCGAGTAGTGTAACTTATATACGCAGGCGCTAGAAACGGCCGGCCACTCGTCACGTATAAAATATTATTATCGTCTTCTATACCGAATAGACGAAAACAACACTTGTGACGAGGCGGCGCGTTTGTTGTTTTCAAAAAAGCTCCGGAGAATTTTCGTCTGCACAAAGTCCGGCACGGTTTTTCATCAGATGTATTTCGGTGAAAACTCAAAAGGCACATTTATTATAACCGTACGCGTATAACTTGGAAAAGTAAGCGGTCAACGATATCGATACACCTATGTAAACGGGCCAGGACGAACACAGAAGAAGGAAAACGCTGCATATTATTCGATGGACAAAAACGTCGAAAACTCGCCATTTGAAAACTATACCGAGTGCGAACGGTTAAATTATATTCAGACATCGGTTGGCAAGTGTTAGGTTCGACGAAAAGAACATAATAAAGAGATCGTTTTAGTATTCAACTCCCTCCTCCGTTAAAAAACGAATTATCCGACGTTTATAGACAGTCATACTTTGCATTATAATATTATTATATTATCAAATCTATTCCGATTTGTATAGAAACAATAATTATACTTCTAACTCATTAACCGTATTACTGAATATTATATAGATTTTTCCATTTATGTCACGTGAATTATTTAAACAAAAAGTTTACCAAGGTTCAATTATTATATTATAACGTTGTTTTAAATTGTCAGTTGTTTTTCTTTTTGTATCGAATTGTATTATTCATACGTACACACGATTATTATGACTTAGCAAAAGGGTATTCTAAATGAAAATATAAATTAATTAGATACCTTAAATTCCCACGTGATTCGTCGTTATTCGTGTATAATTTTATTTAAAAAATTCAACATTCGTGTTCGACCGGTGAAACCCGCGGAAAAGGGGGACGGGGATTAAACTCAGGTCCAAAGTTTAAACAAAACAAAGATAATTTCGGGGGAATAGGTTTACAAGACATGTTATATTAGGTAGTCTCCAAAGTTCAATAATTAACTGCGCGGCGAACCGCCGCCGAATCGATGGCACAAACGATAGGGTTTTTATTTTAATTTTTAAAACAGAAACGGTAAGAGATCGCGGCATCTTATTAATTATAGCTCGAATTGAAATTGTTTTGTGTTTATTTTTTACGACCGATTATTATTAAACCGTTTGTTTGTTCTATTACGCGCGTCGAGACGTTCGAGAATAATATTCTTTTTATCTATATTGGCGAGAACGGATGGAACGAAAAAAAAAACTACTAGAAAAGAAAAAATAACGATTACACACCGGACACCGTTTCGTTTGTGACTATTTTATTATTACAAGTCTCAGACTGTCGGGCGCCGTGTGCCGTTCGACCGCGTTTAATATTTAGCGCTATTGCGGACGATGCGCCAAAGTCAATAATATCGTATCCGCACACGACGACGACCGCGTCGGTACATAAGTATAGTGGTGGCCGTTGTTTTTCCAATGAAACTCCTACCGAAACGAAATTTTAATAGGTACGTAATCATAGCAGTGACGCTGACGACACGTATCGATCCGCGAAAACGTCTCGGAACCGACTGAAATCGTTATAATAGACTTGCCGTCGGATCCAACGCGATTTACGTATATTTTATTCGTTCCTCCGTACTATTCAGCTGTCGCGGCAACGGAACCGAGCTCGGAACAATGATTTATACGTCACGTGGAAGCGGTTAAATTGAAATAAATTTCGCACAACGCGCGCAGTTAAGGACACACTACAAGGAGACGGTTTATGTCGACCTCTAAAAAAAAAATAAAAAAATAAATAGCAAACGGCTTTATGAGTCATTATCGGTTTACATACGAGCGGTCTGCTGAAATATAAATGCGTATATAAATGCGTGCGTATAAATGTAACTTAATTTAAATGTAATAATTGACAAGTATTTATTACCGTGGCGGCGGCGGCGGCGGATACGACGACGTATCTTTGTTGTTCGTCCGACGTTTAAACGTTTGAGAATAATAACAACTTTTGTCTCGTTCTTTTGTATTTGCGGAGTCGATGTGGTTTAAACACGCTTTTCACATAACTCGTGTGCATTTATATTCCTATTTATATATTATTTGTTTAACTGCAAATAAAAGTGTTTTTTTTTAAAAAATCCTACTTAATAACTAATGAAATCGATTTTAAGTAAACGAATAAGCACACTTGGTATCGAAAAAGAAGAACCGTTGTAGAAAAATGATAAAAATCCATGTTCATATCGCGCGAGTCGATCGGAGAGCTTGAATTCGCGTTATTTAATTATTTATTATTTGCGTTTCGATCGTATTTTTATGATATTTTTTAACCGACCATCGTTCGCCTCGGGCGATGATTTCTAGAAACACGTTAGTTCTACACGTATGATTATGTAAGTACGCGATTTTGGCAACGGGTAATGGCGCAAAAATATAAATCAGTATAAAACGAACGCGTTAAGTCGACATTAAACGATAATAATTACGAAAACCAATAAAATTAAAAACGTACGTATTTCATTGTCAAGTGCGAGATAGTTTTACGCTTTTCACATAACTCGTGTGCATTTATATTCCTATTTATATATTATTTGTTTTACTGCAAATAAAAGGGTTTTTTTTAAAAAAAAAAAAAAGAATCCGTTAGGTAATCCTACTTAAAACCTAATGAAATCGATTTTACGTAAACGAATTAGGACACTTGGTATCGTAGAAGAAGAGCCGTTGTAGAAAAATGATAAAAATCCATGTTCATATCGCGCGAGTCGATCGGAGAGCTTGAATTCGCGTCATTTGATTATTTATTATTTGCGTTTCGATCGTATTTTTATGATATTTTTTAACCGACCATCGTTCGCCTCGGGCGATGTTTTCTAGAAACACGTTAGTTCTACACGTATGATTATGTAAGTACGCGATTTTGGCAACGGGTATTGGCGCAAAAATATAAATCAGTATAAAACGAACGCGTAAAGTCGACATTAAACGATAATAACCGATAAAATTAAAAACTCATTTCATTGTCAAGTGCGAGATAGTTTTACTACGGCCGGTAATATAATAATTTTACGACCGACGTTTGATAATCTCGTGCTAAATAATTCCAAAGAACCGCGCGAGTGCGAAATAATCGTTCACCTTTTCGCCTCGCACACGCCACCCTAATTTCATACGAACGGCTATTGTCCGTGAAAACGGTCATTTCAAATTGGATTACGATTGTCATTATAGTATACGTACGCGCGTACAACAAGGTAATCAATAATTATTGTGAGTTTTTTTTTTTTTTAATTGAAGGTTTTCCGTTTGAGATAGCCGGATGATAAAAATGTCTCCCGAGTGGAAAATAATAATATCTTACGCGCGAGATAAGGTCGTCGTCGGCGGGATTCCAGTTTCGATCGGACATCCACGAAATCGAAAGTACGGCCGCTAATAACTTAATAAAAATTATCCTATAAAATACGATTACATCACCGAAAATTTAATGTTTTTTAACCGATACGACGACGAACGAAATCAGGGACGCGCGCGCGCGCGCGTAGAAGAAGAAATATCGTATTCGGTCTAAAAAATATAGACGTCCTCGAGAGTTTCATTAAAAAAAAATAAAAAACAAAAAAATAATCAATAATGCGCTAATGATCGACGGTAATAAATCGAATGTTACACGATATTATTATTATAATATATTCGCGAATGGCAATATTATTATTATCGTTTAGACCGGAAACGAAATTAGATTTATGGCTAAGAGGTAGATTATAATAATATTATATAAAATATCATAGCCACGTTTCGGCTTGATTCAAACCTCTGAAAACAAAATCGGTTTTTTTCCCCTCAAGCCTTCGTAATAATACGCGAATCGACTACCATGTGTGTTCGACGCCGATTTCGCGGATCGGACACCGCGGTACACCCCCGGGGACCGGAACAATATTGAATTATTGTTGTGCACGATAATTATTATTATTTAAGAGCCGATCGTCCGGAATCATTTCGAGCGTATTATGGTTAAATTTCAAGGAATCTTTATCCGACCGGCACGTTTCTTTTAATGTTTTAAAATTATTGTTTGACCAAGAGTTTATGAAATTATACGACGGTTTTCAATCGTTAAAGCTTATAATGTCGACGAACTTGATGCCTACTACGTATTTGAAACAATATTGACTTTTTCGAACTCGATTAATTTAATTTTCTCTTGAAGCGGAAGTGTTATTCGTCGAATAAATATAAGCGGCGACGACGACGACGACGTTTCGGAGGGTTTGAGTGGATATACGTACGCCGGCGCATATTATAATACTCGAGCATTAATTTACCGATTTCACGTACACCGTGCAAATACTCAACGCGGGTCGACGTGCGCGCCGTTATCGAACAATCAAAGGCGAAAAGTAGTGAAATTAAATCATTATTATTTTCAAAAAAAAAAAAAAAACCCCTAAAACGATCGTATTTTGTGATAAAGTATGTGTTTGGGTACGCGAGTATTTTTATCAATAACAATATGACCGTAAACGACAACGTTTTTAGCGGTGTCTCGATGACACTGCAGGTCGTGAAAATATTTTATTAAATTGTGCATTTTTGTATACTTATAGTTAGCGATCAGTAATATGTCGTTTTTTGTCCCACATGGTTGACCGAACCGAATAATAATTATTATTAAATGCGATTCGACTCTTACGCTGGAAAAATCGCGAAAACGTCACCGTAAATAAATAATAAAAATATCGCGTATAAAAGTGTAAGTACCGTTTAAACATAATTACGCGCGAAATTATTTTGATTTCAACGAGTTTCGTCAATACTTGTACTAGCTAAAAAACCACGCGATCGTATACTACTATTGTGATTTGAAGTCTACCTGCAGTACGTTTTCGTACGAGTCCTTGATGAGAACAGTTTTATCGAACGAGTTCTCAAAGAAGAAGAAAAATACTACTGATAATTTCGACGCTTATATAAAGTTAATACCGTCTAATTATATTTGAATACAACAAAGTATAATATTTTAAACCGCGCGGACTTTAAAAAGACACACCATTGCAGTGCGTCGATTTATAGCTCGCGTGCGTCATATTTTCGAACACGATAATAGTCGAAAAATAATTATCATAATAATAATTACTATACAATAAAATAAAATATTATAATAATAACAACAAAAACTACGGACGTTGTTCGGCGGCGGCGGCGCCTACGTGCGATTTTTTTTTTATTTTAAACGTTTCGAGTTTATTTAATTGGTTATTTTCGAGCGCGCACGAAAAACGTAATTCCCGACGATTCCTGAGACGTGTAACACATTTATCAGACGAGACGGTGCCTTTACGTAATAATAATTATTATGGAACGCGTAATTAAACGTCGGAACACGTCATTTGAGCAATACCAATCGAATCTCACGGCTATTACACGCGCTGAGCGACGACGACGGTACGATAAAATATATTATAATAATATTATGATATCGTGCGCTCCGAGCGCATTATGTTTTGTCTGAAACACACGGAATCCTCGTGTAATGGGTCTTCCGCAAGGGCACCCCGTTCGGAGGCATCAAATAAGGTTATATCGTCTCCCGGCCCGCAAAATCCATTATTTAAATGTTCTACGAATTATATTAGCGTGGCCGCGACGTATATAGTAGGCGAAAGGCGCGGGGAATAATAATAAACGTGCGCAAAGTCGAAACTACTCGCACAAGAACGCACAAGGATATTATTATATCCGAGTCGCGTCGGGAGCGAAGATTTCGTACGAGATAGAGATACGAAACGTCCGACGAACGATGTCGCGCGCGCCCGACGTTTTTACATTTTTCTAAGGCCGGTCGTGAAATACTATTTCAGGCGTACGCGGCGGTGTTGCCGGCCGCGACACGGTAGCCGGCAGGACTATTTCAAAATCGCAAACATTTATTTCTAAAAAGTCCTTTGGCCCCGAAAAGCTCTCGGACAATTTCCATAGTGACGCGGCGCGCGCCGCGGCAGTGCAAACGATCGTCGAAAACAGTTATATTACGAAAAATATATATTATGATTTTATCAATTCTAGAGAATACGTAAATTAGATTAGATTTTAGAATTTACGAGTGTACGTTTTGTTTTGTTTTTTTTAATTTTGATACCAACAGTGAATATTATAATTTTATTGAAAAAAAAAACGAATCGGGACTATTTTTCAAATCGATCGAAGAACATCGACGTTCTATTGGAGTCGATCACTCGTTATTCAAAAGTGTGGGCGCAAATACTATAAGCTAAATTATCGTGAAATCAATTCAAACGTTCGAATTAATAAATTAACATTTTGAAACGCACTTATTCGCGCTCGTTGTGATCGGTCGAAATCTCAATGGTTTGGAAAAGGAGCAAAATGGGTATTGTGTTCGATAATGCGACGCACAAAAATGTGCTGTCGTCTTGAGACTCGATAACATGTAACGGCGGATATCTCATCGCTCACCGTGGTGGAATTCGGACCCGACGGGGTCTTTTTTTCGTCGACAACGAGCGCAGAGACTTAATCCGGCGTAAATTTAGAAGCCTTCGGGGAAATCGCGCAAAACAAATTTTAATAAAACGTAGAAAGGGTGAAATTAATATATTTTCATCAGCCAAACAGACTTGGTTACGTTACGTACGTATGTGTGATATATATTATATTATAATATTTAAGTATTTTTTTCCTGTTCCCAAAGGCGAAACAAAAAAATAGTCTAATGTTGATCAAACACGTGATGACGCGCCATGTTCATAAAAAAAAAAAAAAAAACAGAATGGCGCGGACACAAGAGAGTATTATTTTTAGAACGTAAAATTCACTCGAGACCATTTTCAAAACATGGAAAACTCGAGTAAAATATGACGAGAAATAAATAAATTATATTATATTATATTGTCTGTAGTTTGGTATAAGTTATTATGAAAAATCTAATACGATTGAATTTGATAAATACGGTTTAGAAATAAAATGTGAACTTCAAAGTGCATTGCGACGGTATTACAACGTTTAAGTAGTTCAATGAACTTAAAAATAAATCTTGATATTGGACAACACCCGTTCGTTTAATCATTAAATCGTTATTTTAAATTGTCAATACGAATAATTATTTATTTTAAACCGATGTGTTAAAATGATTGTTTATCGATACTCTAGAAATTAATTTACTAATTTGGTGTTTATCTCGGTTTTGTTAGTTATATAGTTTCGATATTTTATTCGACAACTCGTTCAACCGTTATTGTAAAACAAAGTCATTTGTTTTCAAAACTAATTTCATAATTTACGTATAATTAATCGAAT
The DNA here is from genome assembly GCA_948098885.1 of Drepanosiphum platanoidis. Taxonomy (NCBI): domain Eukaryota; kingdom Metazoa; phylum Arthropoda; class Insecta; order Hemiptera; family Aphididae; genus Drepanosiphum; species Drepanosiphum platanoidis. Next base: position 5,772,293 of record OX402540.1, read on the forward strand.
CGTTTACGACGACAATATTCGTGTATTCGGATGCAAAATCCTGATTTTTAATCGATAAAATGCAATAACAGCAATTTTTTGTAACAACTTTGTAACTTTACGATTTTTATAATACGAGTATAATATACGAGAGAGGGCTGGTAAAGACGTAGGAATTCGTTCGTTAAGGATCGAGTATTCGTTCGAACGCGCGTGATAATTTATCATTCAAGCATACCCCTACAGACTTGATTTTGTCACGAGTCCGGAGACTGGTAAGAGAAAATATTATGATTTTTTTTTATCTTTTCTCCGTGATCAATTAACATTTTATACGTTCTCTTTGGTCGCGTGTTATGACACTACACTCGTCGCCTCAATAAATTCTCGGAAATAATAAATAAAAATTATCATCGTTAATTAGTTATATTATAGAGATTGAATTGCAGATTAACGCGGTGATATATCGCCAACGGTCTTATGCCCAGCGAAATCGTTATTAAAACAGCGGTCGGCGAACGCGCGCATAGCTCGATATGCCGATAAATCAAAATGAAATTATTTTCATACGGCTTGTATATTATTATACACGTTTATTGCGACGTGAATAAATAATAAGAAAAAAAATTGTTATTTTTTTTATTATAGGTAATACAATGCTCGGCACTAATAAATTGCTGCGCCGAAATGAATTTTTAACTCGCAAATATTATATGCTTTTAATAATGCAAATTACGCAGCTGTACTACATTCGAGTCCTCGTGTGTGTGTGTATGTATAAACTCGATTATAGTACAAAAATATATATAAGTGTACGTAAAACTTAATACGTGTCAATTTATATCCTTTGTTTTAATTTTAAAACGTCTGCGGAGGCTATGAGCAGAGCTGTTGTAAGGCCTAAGCGAGGTCGAAAAAAAAACGGTTAGAAAATATTTTCGTATCGCCGGGTAGCATTTAAGGAAAAATGTTTTCACGTTTCGGATTTATCGGACGAGTAGTCATATAATATTACATCATTCAAAACAGAATTTCTATTTCAGGACGCGCGTATTTTATTCCATAGAATCAACCGTTCAAATTGAAACGATTGAATCAAACAGATTTGTTAATTGTATTAAAAAACATAAAAACGTGTCTCTTTAAAGTGAAACGAAAATCCCTTAAATCGATCGATAGTAATTTAGCCACTAAATCGTGTGGCAACACAATGTTTATAATATTATTTCGTTGTATTTTTAAACGTCTGTACATAGAGCTAGCAAACGGTTTATATGTTTTCACTACACAGTTTTCACGTGTAGAAATGTAAAAACAATAAGCAGAGGCATTATTAATTCGTCGAAACAGGGCGAATTAGAAATATTAACCGAACACATAACTCGGCATTTTACAGCTGTATTATACAATACACGCTTTAATATTATAAACGCGGTTTTAGTCGAAAAAATGTTCCGATAAAATAGTTATAGTTTTGTGTTCGATAAATCGCAGTTTTAATATAAGACGGTATAATATATAAAATTATTGCGATACATTTTAATTAGTTAAAGATATCGTTCGCGGGGTGATAATATATTTGCCATATTATATTCACGTCGACCTTCGCTCAAAATCGCAATATTCGAACGTGTGATGATTTATCGTTTCATTGAAATGAATAATATAGCTGTCATTATAATATTATAGTAAAATTAAGTACTCGTATATTCGGAACTACGTAGTATGTTACCGGTTTTTTTTATGTTAACATTTTATGATTTTAAATTTGATTTGGTAAAATCGTTTTTTTTTTTTTGGAAATATTTGGTACGACAACACTAATATAATTCGAACACTCGATCATCGACTGTCGATTCGTCTCGATACTCGTAGATTATAATATTAAGAACAAAAAAAAAAAAACCGTTCACGATGTTAACAATATCTATTTTTAAATCTCGCGCGTTGTTTTTAATCCTTTAAAAAGAAGAGTTAAACATTAAAACCGTACTTTTAAGGGTTTGTCGACCAGTCGTCCGCGGGGTAGTAAAATATAATCAACCTATACGCAATGTAGCTCCAGCGAACTGCTCCGACACTCTTGGATAATATGGAAGAAATCGTGTTTTTATAAATATTTTATCGAACGTTTTTTATGTTAACGGCGATGACGATACGTTTTTATTACATGCGTTTTACTTTTCTAGTCCGTTAATTAAACATAATAATATACGAACTCGCGTTTGGTTAGGTAAATATATACGTATAAAGGATCCAGGAGTGGCTACGGTCCTACCCGCGTGTACGCCTGCGCGTCGATCGTTTATCAAAATTAGAGAATAAATATTATCAAAAACGGATAGAATTTCCTAATGATAATTTATGACCGCGAAACCGAAAAAAAAAAAAAAAACGATTTTTAATTAATAATATTATGTTTTCTGAAATCATTTCTCTGTGATTAACTATAGTTAATAAACGATTATTTTTTTTAAAAATACACGTTCTCGAACATATGGGAAATATTTTAAGTGACGATTTTTAATTGTTTCTTTTAATATTATACAAACCGCGTTACCGTCGACCTAACTGTAATCCTCTCAAAACCAAGTGAATTGAGACCTAGTGCGGATCGGCGGATTCGTCGGGAGGTTTTCGGCTATGTTTTTTTAAATCGAACAATAATAATTTTACTCTGTCGAATAATCATCAAACCCACGTGGGTTTACATTTCGTGTCCTCGAAAACGATATTATCGCGGCGGGCGGGCGCGCCGAATGCGGAAAATTCAAATAAACCAAACCTTCGGTCAATCGAGTCGCAGGACTTTCGAGTCCTCCGGCGGGCGATTTAAGAATAATAATTATCGATAAAGTATACTTTACCTCTGTGGCACGGGTCGACCGAGTTGAGCAACATCGTGGCGCGCGAACAAGACGACGGAGATCGGACGGCACGTCAGAAAATCGCGTTTACTCGTAGTGATAATCGTACACACACTTGTGCGCGTACGTGTGAAAAGTGCGTTTTTATGGTAATGCCGTACAAAGTCAAACACTGCTGACGTATGTGCCGTACACGTTTGGCGTTTAAACGTATATTATCAGGACGTATTATCCTGCGGGGCTAGTCCGCGAATACGTGTCCCGGCTGCAGGCGCCGCGGTCACGAAGAACAATCCAACGCGGCCGTCGGTTCCGAGACGGTCTCGCCGCGTCGTTCGCGATCCATATCGTCGACGCAAACACGCCGTGTGCGTTCGAAAGTGCTCGGGAAAATGGCAAAAAAAATGGTAGACACGGCCGCGGGTTTGCCGGGAGACGTCGTCGTCGGCAATAAAATCGAGAAGAAAAACGAGCCTCGACCGTCGCGGATCTCGACGCGCGTACGACAAAACTTGTCGGTTTCACAACACGAGACGGACAAGTCGGTAAAATTTACGTGCGCGCGCGCGCGCGCGTCGTAATTGACGGATTTAAACGCGATCGTTTTCCCAGACGTAATTACTGTAAATAAAGTGTGTGTGTACTTACGCGTGTCGACGTGCGTTCAATAATATACAGGGCGTTTTTTGTGAGGACCGCGGTCGCCGATTTCACACGTTTCGGTGTACGTCTTCACGGCCCGAGTCGTAACGCTCGATTTCGTCTTCTTTTTTTTTAGTGTTTTTATCGTTCTCGCGTCCATAATTCCGTCCGATTTACCCGGCTCGTAACCTGTGAGACGCATATAAACATAAAACTATAAAAACTAGTGATGGGAATAATCGAATGATTGTAATAATCGAATGATTAGTAATCGAAAAAAAATCGAATAATCAAATGAGTAATAAACTAATAACCTAACGATTTCATTCGAATGAATTATTATTAACATTGCTAGAACCGATTATAACGCTTGTCGCTTATATAAATAATCGAATGATAATCTATAAGTGAAAAATACTGAAATAATATCAAATATGCAACATTCAAAACTATTTATAGCTTCCGAGTTCCGACTTTCCGAGTATTGACCAATGTTAGTTATAATTAATAGTTTTTGATGTCTTAAAATAAACAAACAAAAATATTCTTAGTATGGTCTGTTCATCCGATTATTCTATCATTCGAATGTTTATGATTAATTAAATCGAATTGATTCGAATGGTTTCGATTAATCGAATGATTTTAAAATAATCGAATTAAATCGATTTTTCAAATAATCGAATGATTCGATTATTTCATTCGATTATTCCCATCACTAATAAAAACACGCGAACGCGAACGAAGAATACATATCGCGTTATTGTCGTTATTGCCTACATTATCGATTTCGGGTATTTTCAATCGACATCGCCCGATTTTACAAACAGACGGAGTATTTTCAAGACGCGAATCGAATACAACACGCTATTATCAGTGGCGTAACTAAGAGGGATCAGAGGGTGCGCTCGCACCCGGGCCCGTTCGTATAGGGGCCCAAAGAAATGAAAAAAAATTTTCTATTAATTATTAATAAAAATTTAAAACTACCTACATTTTTCTATTATAATATACTATTAAACAATAATCATTTTTTTTTTTATAAATTCAAAATTGTTAGATACGACCTTTTTCGCTTCGGTAGGCCGTAGGCGACATGGGTATGAATATTATTATATCAACGTATTACGTAGTAGTAGGTCGGTCAGTCGATGACAATCGCATATATTTCGATTTTATTTTCGTGTAGCCGTTATTGTTTGTTATCGTTCGTGTGCGCGTATTCAGTTTTAATTGAATATATTTTGTTATTCAAGTGTAAAATTTTTTTAAAATTTCTATTTTAAAATGAGTAAACCTATGAGTGGAGCACAAAAGCGCAAAAAAATAACAGAACAAAAATTTAAAGATGCTAAACTGCCCAAATTAGACAGTTTTTTTTAAAAAAGACAGTTAAATCTACTTCGGAAAATCCTACTATAACTACATCTGTATTTGAAATACCACATGAAAACTCCGAAAAAAATAACGTTTAAAAAAATTTTTTTTAGTAATTTTAGTAAGGTGAATACACTCGCCCGGATCTTCTTAATATATATACCTGGGACGATGGGGGGGGGGGGGCGTTGAAAATTTCGCTCCCGGGCCCAAATTTTAAAGTTACGCGCACTGGCTATTATTCACAAACGCTTTTGCGCCTTATACGTTTATTTGTTGTCGTTTTTTACAACTATATTATTTGAACAATATATTATTTTTAACGAAAACACTTCTTACTTTCTAAAGACCGAGAGGCCAGTATACTAAAAATATATATATATCAACGGAAAGTTTGAAATTAATTTAGAAGTTGGATATTATTGTATTCTCCGGCCCGGGCAGACGCATTTTTACCGGAAAGTTATTCGTGCTTTTACGTTTTAACGTAAAACATTTTTTACAAAATATCTTTGGAATTAAGTTAAGTTCACCGAGCTATATTATTGAATCTCGAAAAGTAATTTTATAGCGTTTTTTTTTTTTTTTTTTTTTATTTTCTGTATAGTGCCAACTTTTCTTTTAAAAAATGTACGTATATTGTGTTACGGAAAGTGTAGTATACGAATATATTATAAAATAGGGGTACCGTCATCAACATTTTCCCCTCACGGACATAATTCAACAAATTCTAAAGTCAAACGTAGTTGTTAGATCGACCTTTTTATTAGAAAACAATATTGACGATTTCGGCGTGTGATAATAGCCAATTGATATTCGGTTATTATCTCGTGAGTAGAGTGAAATTTTAATTTAAACTCGGAACCTAACCGGACGACGGGTTTTTTTTATTATAACTCTTACAACTCGTATAGAAATCGCATAAAAATCGACATTTTCGTATTAGTAAAATTTACGTCACTCATTCTCTACCGTTGAGCATTGTTTTCTCAGTATTTTTTTCGTATTTTTACTCTATTTATTAGCATACTACCTATAGCAATAACACGCGATCTATTTCTAAGTCTATCACTGGGAATACTATGTTAACACTACGCTAACGACGACCTCTAACGTCGCGAGGAAAAATGATTTTAAATTATTAAATCTCAAAATAGCAGTCGCTCTAAACCAGTGGTTTCAACCATTCGGTGTAAAAAAATCCAAACTCGGTACTACTGTTTATAATCGAATCCGATATAGGCAACAGAAACGATCGAATCGCTCGTAAATCGTTACGCGTTTAAAATTAATCATTACGTAATAAGCTTCAAAAAAATTAAGAAAAAAATTAGAAAAATAAAATTACACGAGCTTAGGGAGTAGATATACTTGTATATTAATAATTTTATTTTAATCACATTACGTGTGTAATTGTAAGAAATAAAGAAAAAACTAAATCTAAAAAAGAAAAAGAAAGTATTCTATTGTAAAAACACCGAATAAAGATATTTATTAAATCTAAAAAAAAAAAATCGACTTTATTGAATCGAAAGAAAAAAAACGATGTCGGCGGGTTTAATCTTTAAAAATAGCATTTTTTCCATGTGTTTTTCGATTACCGAATATATTAAAAAAAAAAAAAATTCAAATTTTACATATTTTTTTAGTAATACACATGATATTATGACGTTTCGTGCCTATTTTTTCAACGTTATTTCATACGAAAAGTAATAATAATTCGATCGATTTTTATCGCACTTTAAATATAAAAGATTTATAAGACCTATAGTTATACTAATAATTCGATTAAAATAATAATTAATTTTGAAAAATACGAACGAGTTTCGTCGTCGACACGGTAATTCGCTCAAACTACCTATCTCGTACGGTTTTTTTCCATTTTATCCGGTCCCTTCGGTGGCCGTAGAACTTAAGAAGTTTTACCGCATTAGTCAATAAAAGTAATTTTAAATAGTTTATGAAGTAGTGACTTTAATAGTTTGACGAAGTGCGTTTCGAGCGCATTCACATAAATATACGCGTATGGCGGGGGGGGGGGGGGGGTAAACTATAGGATGTAAATCAATTATTTATTTTCTAATACCGGTAATAACCTTACCTTAATCTTCTAAATTGCCACGAGCTATTATGGCGCGGTGCGCATTTTTATGTTTTCTAAAACGAACGTTCGGTCGTAAGTCAGACGCGGCGCGGCGTCGAGACTAAAAACGCTCGTCTCCGATGAATCGTCCGCGTTCGCAGACGGCAACTTCGTCGCTCGAAATCCAGCGATTCGTTCGAATATTTTATTGTCATCATGCGAACAAATATCGAGTATTAAATATTACGTTAAATATTATAAGTAAAATATTACGTAAAAGACGAGATCTATAATAGATATAATGTCGAAAAAACGTGTCGTTTTACTCACAGTGTTTTCAATCGTTTGGGCATCGTGCAGGTTGGGTTGAATTGCACGGATTTTCGTCCCTCTGCTAACAATTTCGCGATAGTGTAAAAAAAAAAAAAGTTGAGAATATTTTTTCGACATTTCGCATTTTCGTTTGCAGGTAAACTAGAAAAAATAATATAAAAATCACGATTAAAATTCAGACTCAATCGTCGACGAAATAAATAATCGATACGACTTCCGATCGAGAGCTTCCGTCCGCCGCCGCCGTCGACACTAGACTGATCGTCTGCCCGATGTGCATCGGCCCGAGCTGCCGTCGTACTGCTCGATCGGCACCGGCTGGACGGCGCGCGCAGACCCGCTACAATTGGTCGAGATCGGCTTGGTTTTTTTTTTAATGGATCCCTGTGTCGATACCGACGACGTCAACTTTCGCGCAAAAACACGCCTTATCACGATTGTTACATCATTACTAATACTTTTGTTACACAATCGTGTTATTACAATATTGTTACTTAATCGTGTTATTCCTATTGTTGCGTAATAATTATGTTATTATTTTCACATCGTTATGTATTCACGACGAACAATCTTATATCGTTGTGATTAGGTGATTATGTGCTATTGGGTTGCGAGCGGCTTGTCCCGAACTCTCGCTCGTTTCGATTTCGCGCGAACACACGTGTTATTATCGTCGTTGGCCCGGAAATTGCGAGTGACGAAAATTCTTCGCGCGAATATATGATTCGAAACCGATCGAATTTGAAATGTCCACAGATCCTGTCCAAATCCAGATGATTTTTGTGGTCGAATACGAATAAAAGGAGAAAACGTAAGTTATTTTTAGTATACTACAAATATTCAAATAATCAACTGCCGCAGTATCTGATTTACACTATCGAAATACCCACTTTAAATTTAAAAAACGACCGTAAAAAATATATCGTAGGTAGTATCTCTATTTTAATATAGTTTATGATCGATATAATTTAGTCGATAAAATCGACGAATAATACTTTTGTTTTGGTCAGTATGGATTGATTGCTACGGTTAATCCTCTGTCTACGAACAGCGGCTGTTAATAGTTGCTCGTAGTGTTCTTATATTCGAATATTTTCCGTTGAAAAAACAAAACCAGCATTCGCAAAAAAAAACATATTAAACTTGCTAATCGAATATACGTAGTTGTGTCCGCGATCCGTATTGCAAAATAATGACGAGAGAGACAAAAAAAAAAAAGAGGAAAAAAAAAGGTGTACGCGGAATAACGGTGAATAATTGTCAATCGCGCCGACACAATCGACGTCTCGAGGGACGCGCGGGGCCACTGAGTGACGGGGCGGCGCGACAGCAATCCGAGTGCATAACAAATAATGGAAACAACGTTCAATCTGTAAACAAATATAAAATCCAATTCTATTATTAACGGCAGCCGTCCCGATCGACCGACGTCCTATAATTTCGAAAAGTGTGCGTTGTTTGCGCCGTTCCGCTGGGGCTCGCGAGATTTTGCCGAACAACCGGCACGCCGACGAATTGGAAATAACAAAAAAATCTGGTCCAAGTGACTCGCTCGTTGTTAAATCAACAGCAAACCGTACTTTTTCTCTCGTCTTTTCTCGTTTTATGGAATATAATATTATGTATATCTCGACCGTCGACGTTTTAGATTTTTCAAACAAAGCGAACGATATCGGCGTTTCTATCGGTACTGTACGTCTTATAGTATTTTGGAAATTATTAATGTCTTTTTCCGTGTTTAAAACTAGCCAATCTTCGTCGGGCATCCAAGTCGTGTCGATTTAGAAAAGAAAAAAAACGACTGGGAAAAAGGATATTTTGCCAATTGAAAAATATCACTGGACCGGCTATAAACTGTAGAAAAATACACGTGAGTAAAACTCACGATTAATAAATAATAAAAAAAAAAACGAAAGCTATTAGTGTGTGTGTGTTGATTTCGAAAATCGGACGCTACTTTTATATAATACAAGTTGAATCTACCCGTCTTTAAGTAATAAAAAATGTGTATGGTCCAAATAATAATAATAATTGACATTTCCCCGTTATCAGCTGACTTCTATATCAGCTGACTTCTATTATTATTGAATATAGTTTATTATACAGTTTAAACGTAGAAAATTATTTTTACCGACCCCACCGCGTCGGTGTGTGTGTGTATTAAAAACGTAAAAACGGGAACCGAGGTATACTGTTGACCAAATTTCATACCCACTTAGAAGTTGAATTTCACAAAATAAAGTTTATATAGACACAGTGTTTATTTGTGTATAGTAGTAGTATTTTTTTCTTTATTATTACATATAATCATATAAATAACAATAAAGAATATAATATCTACTCCTTTAAGCCTAAGCTTGTGGCGGAGTAGAGAGTTAACATAACATAAATTAAACATAAAAGCACCTATATGAGATGCCTAATTTTAGATTTAAATAGAATACAAAATAAAATATATAAAAAAAAATAAATAAGAATAAGAATACTACAGATTGTTAACAAAATTCAATATAATGAAGTATACTAATATAATTTTTATAAACAACTAAAATAAAAGAGAACGTAAAAAAATTAAAAAATTAAAATTCTTTTGCCTCATTTCATTTAAAAAAAATAAAATATGAGTTTAAAATATGTGTATGAATACTTAATTTCAAAAAAATCGGAACAAAAAAAAAAAAAAAACGTTTTCAATTTGTGTACTCCTTTTACCGTTTTCGTTTGGTGTCTGGGCGTTGATAATAGCGGCGGCGGCGGCGGCGGACGCTTTTGAAATCGGCCGTGTTGTAACACAAACAAATGTGACACCGCGTGCCAGCGAGTTCGCGTTTTAATATTCCAACGGCGCGCGGGGCATTATAAGCGTATTACAGACGGCGAAATAATATAATACCGGCGGCGGAAGATATTTGGGGCGGTCAAAGAAGACGCGCGAGCGCGCGGCGCTTTTGGTGAAAAAACCCCGTTTGCGGGTGACGATGACCACTAGTAAGTAGGGTTTTTCGTGAGGTCTTTGATCGTCTAACGAGTATATAGTACGGCCACACCCGAGAGACGCTACTCCTCGGCGCACCTAAACGACGAGAGCTCCGCGTTCAACGATCTACTCAACTGGGAGCCGATGGGAGCGCCGATTTTCCGACTGGTTTAGCGTCTCTCGGGTGTGGCCGTACTATATACTCGTTAGACGATCAAAGTGTTAACAACGACCTCACGAAAAACCCTACTTACTAGTGGTCTCCGCCAAACGGTTTTTTTCACCAAAAGCGCCGCGCGCGCGTCTTCTTTGACCGCCAAATATCTATCTATCGCTCCGGTTCCGGCCGGGCGAATTTTTCTAGTTTCCCTTTTACCCCTTTTTTCACCCCCTTGAGAGTTGAATCCCTTCTTAGTGCGCGTCTACGTCATAATAACTATGTTCGTGCCAAATTTCAACCCGATCCGTCCGGCGGTTTCAGTGTTATATATATTAGAGAAGAGATACTTCTGCCGAGTTTCGCCTGTATTCGATACCGAAATAATTGTGGTCAGAACGGTGACCGACAGAATATAATATCACGTCGTCTCTATGTCGAAATATTGCGTCGTCGTTCAAACAACTGTTTTCGTACCGGTCGTGTTTCGTCGAATCGTCCGTCGCGGTCGTGTTTCCGTCCTTCTGGAAATAACACTCGTCGTCGATAAAAGGAAATAACGCGTCATAGTTTTCGAGACGATATGAATATTTTAATAATAATATAATCCATCGCGTAATACTAACATCGTCGTCCTTACGTGTTATTCTTGTCTTGTCATATTTTTACGAGCGTCGGTCGTGTGTTCTCGTACACTTTTGCACGTAATTTATACCGCGTCGTGATTTTTTTTTTTTCCTTTTTTTATCGCTTCGAAAAATATGAAATTATTATTAAAATTCGAAGGGTAGAAAGATACAAAACCTGAATGGTAAGTGTTCACGTGACACAATCGCACACATACCTATTTCGGTCTTCTTCATTATAATAATAATATTTATAAACTCGCTTACACGCCTAATTATTATTATTTAAACGCCCGTAATGTATTATACAATCCATATTTTATAGACCGTATAATATACGTATTATCTCGTTATCTACGTAAAGACGAAAAAAAAAGAAGAAGATTATTAATATTATCGTACTCGCGCGAACGGTTCGCAGACGTGCACACACGATTACGATTATCCGAGTTAGTTTAATCGTATTACATTCGGTACTATCGATCGTTGTGGTGAGTTAATGGTCGACGCGTTTCGTCAATGCGGTATGTAGAACACGGTCACGGGTAAACCAGATGACTAGACAATATTATTGTCTACGGTCCGAGAATATTTCGCGTCAACGTAAAGTGAACCGTTTTGGTAAACGGAAACGTAAAAACGGTCTTTTACACCAGTGGTGGCCAAACTTTTTTTAACTCGGGCCATAAAAAAAAAAAAATTTTACCGCGGGCCATACATTTTTTTTTTACTTTTAAGTCATCAGAATTTTAGGTATAGGTATATAATTTTATATTTAACGACTTTTTTATTATAATTAAAAATTTTAATGACTTTAATAACAACAAAAACGCTACGATATGGCGATACGGGATTAAATATGAAGAATGTATACTTAAATTTTTTTTTTACGTAAATGTAAAATATTATATTTCTTTCGCGGGCCAGATATTAAATGATGGCGGGCCGGATTTGGCCCGCGGGCCGTAGTTGGCCACCACTGTTTTACACTAATCCGCGCGACAAAAACAAAACGTTTTTAGAGTTTATTTTATTAGTTTTCAATTCAAATAATTATCGCGTTAAAAAAATATATCGTTTTACAACGTGGTATTTTATGTTAGTTTATTTGTTATTTTCGATTTCAATGCTTTTCATCTGACCGTTTATAATTTTAGATAAGCGAAACGGTGTGTGATTGCAAGTATAATATTATTTGTACGTGTATTTTCTTTCATTATTCTGTTAGAATTATTATACTATTGAGATATACGTGATTACGTGAACGTGCTTAGTTAATAACGTAATAATAATGTAAGCCGTGAAAATGCCGGCGAGTATACTGGTCGAGTGTTGAATGCGAACTTTTTGCGCCGATAAAAATACCTTCGTCGATAGTTTCCGACACGATAAATTATTCATGTGCGTTCTCGTCGCATAATACTCGGCTTGAAATATTATATTTTTCAGAAATTCGACCGTCGTCGTCGTGTCCAACTGTCTTCGATTCTTCCGGGCGAACTATTTTCTACGCGAAAACCGATTTTCGCGCAAACCGTTTTTTCTAAAACTTTGTGCGCTTTTTGACATTTTATATTTCACTCGCCGCCGCGCCGCCGCGCCGTTCCGTTCGATGCCTCGGTCGTTTTTTCTCATTTTTAATTAGAATTTATCCTTTTATTTTAATATCATTTGATTTCTAAACTAGGACTTGTATATTATATTTCATCGAGGAGACATTTATTATAATCAGCGGGACAACCTTCTTAGGAGAGTTCTCAGAGTTGTCCTTCGATATAGAGTAAGTTGATCTTTATTTCCAAGTCCTTTTTCCCGACAAGTATTCACGATTTATAATCAACGATAATAATTCGGGACGAGATAATTCACTGCAGACGATTTCGTGCTTGAAAATATTTAAAAATGTTAAATGCAATAATTGATGGTACTTGTTGTAACCGCGCGTGTATAATAAATAATAAATAATATATTATCGGAGTTTAGAGCTCGATGTTTTGCCGGAACACAATGCATTTCTCGGGGTAATAAGGAAAGCGATCGTAAATAAAACGCTACACACAATATACACCGTTAATAACGTACGCGTTCGCTGCCGCCGCGCCGGTTTCGAATAGTCTAAGGATCGTTTCGATTATTGTAGACAAATTTAAGAGGTTTTTGAGTAGTCGGCTTAAACTATATAGCCTCGAACATATTATATAGTATCGTCCGTTCTATTTCGATTTATTTATTTATTTAATACCGCGCTAAGACTTTATTAATATTTTCGGGGAAAAAAACCAAAACAAATTCGACTTTTATTCATCGTGTTTTTTTTTTCCACATGCGTTTCAACGACGATAAAAATATGAAATTACTAAAATATTTTACCCGTGTGTTTCGACGCATCCGATAGTATTCGGTTATTAAAATTATACTGATTTTGTCATTTCAACGATCTGTTTTTAATTGTTTTGCAAACAATTTTCACTAATTTATTAATAAATTTACAACCGTCAAATGCATGGTGTTTGATATAACGATTAAAAAAATGTTTATAGAAAACGAATAAAACACTTGAAAAAAGTTCTTTTCACGAAAATAATAATTTTCCCACGTTTTTAGACAGTGCTTTCGATTGATTTCGACTCGTAATGTTGATAACTGATGAAATCCTTTATATCTGCTATTATACACTTATCGAATCGACGATATTGACATCTATTTTGAAGTCTTTAACACGAATAGATCATTTTTTTTTCCCATCATTATCAACTATACTTACCTATACCGATTATTTACTTAATGATTCTCGTCACGTAATATTATTCCGAGGTAATGACAAAAAATCCTGGGACTAAACCTCAAAGTCTAGAAAAAATATAATTTATATAATCTATTACGCAACTATGATTAATATAAATACAATATAATATACTTACGTATTTCATAATAGTATTCTCGTATCTCGATTGTGTGAAAACGACGAGAAACCCCCCCCCCCCGCCGTCTCTCGATCGCGAAATAATTTCGAAAGTTATTATCGTTTTTTTTTTTTTTTTTTTTTTATTTTTATCGCGATTATTATTATATCGTCTCCGTCGGATCGTCGGAATGAATTATTACGATCACGTGAACCGAGTGCATTTCAAACGTTCTCTATTTTATGACGAAAGGAAAATATCCTCGTATATATCAAAGTCTCCGTTTATATTTACATCCGAAACTTGAAAATGATCGAATATAATATATATATATATATATAGTATTTTACGATGTGCGCGTATAGTAAATAAAATATATTTTCAATCCGTGACTTCCGACCTTTAACGAGTAATATTTTCCGAACTACACGGAAAAAAATAAAGATGCCGGATAATATCGAAAGAACAAGCGCGCGCGTTTATAATAACGCGTTTTCCGCGTATTCGTTCGGCTGCCGGTTTATTTTTTTATATTTAACGACGTTAACGATAGACATTTTTTTCGACACTTTTTCCAATATATTTTCAGAACACGAGTATGCCGCCACTTAAAAACAGCATTAAAACACGTGATATTATAGTAACGTAAATGATACATAATATAGTTTTTGTGTTAAACGCTATTTTAAATTATTATTTTCGCCGGGTGTCACTAAAATAGTTTATGACATTATTATGTAATAACATACGAGTTCGTATATATAGTACAATAATAATTATTAAAAAAAAAATTTTTTTTTTCTTTAAATTCACCGCGTGGCATTGAATCGGTCGATACGACTCGACGCGATTAAAATAATACGTATACGAATAATAATAAAAAAAAAAAAACAATTTTATTCGTATGTTTATCGAATTATATCGCATTTACAAGAGAGAGAGATGGTATATACCCTTGTTGATCGATAATTTTGACCTTTTTTTTATTTATTATTATTTAGAACTTAAAAGTAAAATCAATCGTATAATTATAATTATATATCTTAGCTCGGCCATATTATATTGTAGTAATTTATGTGGGGAAAAAAAAAAAATCGCATAATTTAATAATTAATAATATAACAAGAGATTCGCTTAGTGAACACTTAATGAATTGCTTATTGTACGCACACACACACACACATAATATTATATGACGTATGTATGTGTTTTTTTAACAACACGCGCGGGGTTAATGATTACTTCGGGCGTAATTTTGCACGTCATTTATATTTAAATGGAAAATGTCGTGTTTTCGTTTACCTTCCTGATTGCATAATTTATAACAAAAACAAAATATTTTAATTTTTTCTTTTTATATAATGGTCGCATGAAAAATACATTCGAATGTACGCGAGGTGCATTACGAACAACACCTGCGCGTTAAACGGCACGACAACTTCAATAATTGTTTGACCGAAAATAATTTACTAAATGAATAGGAAAAAAACGTCGCGCGACGACGATCAACTGCAGAAGAAAAACCTTTAGACAATATACGTATACGTCGTATTGTGTCAGCACGCCCCCGATTCGTTTTTATAAAATTCACTACTAGAATGTTGCAGGGGAAAATCGAAGTTATATCGAAAATATATATCGTGCCGCGTGCGATTTGTTTGGGTTTTGCATTATTTGTCAGAAATAATGTATATAATGCTCGTATAAGTATGAAATATTAACAAAGTTTCGCGGCGATGTTTATTTCGGTTTGAATGGAAATCCGTACGACGAAACTTTGTACTCCTCTACGCAATAATAATATTATGTTAGAATGTTTGCCGTCTCTCGCGAGGGCAGTCCATTTCGATTTCTGCGGAACCGGCGCGGCGCGGCGCGGCGGCGCGTCCGTTGTTTTTAGAAACTCGCGTCGAATCGAAAGAGTATGGTGACTCGCGACCGACCATAACTTTATTTGTAAATATTACAATGACCCCCGTCGCAGGCTACCGCGCGTATATTTATCACGATCAAACCGTACACACAAATATTTTATTGATGTGGTTATATAGTATATTTTTCAAATAACACACTATACTCTGCGTACGAGAAGCCGTGGAATTCTCCTTCGTCCTTCGTCTCGAGTTTGACTTTGTCAAATCATATTATACTGCAGCGTATCGATTGTGAAACATCAACAATCGAGAAGTGGCATAATTCCAAAACGCGCTTTTGCCAGAATTTACAAAATCCACTTACAGACATTGGATTCTCGTTGGTTGGCGGGTTAGAGATTAAAATATAATCTCCGATCGCATTCTGCACGACCCCCCCGGTTGGGCATAGCCCGGTTTTTGCGTACAAAACTCATTAAAAAAGTTATTATTACATACTTTGTCCGAAACGCACCGTATTGTTGTCCAACGCCCGTACAAAAAATAAAGTTAACCGTCGGGCGTGGTAACGAGAAGTTCTAAATAAAAGTTCGATTCACTGTTGTTGTTTATTACGCTTTCGTTCGATTAAAAAATAAAAAAAAAAAATGTTACACTCGTAAGTACGCCGCAACAACCGAGTTATGACATTTCCCCGGGTCCGCGACACCCAGCGATTATATAATATAATTTCCAAACGTTACGAAAGTTTTATATCTCACCTATGCGACGAAACATCACGGGTCGGAAGCAATTTTCCGGGGTATAGTAAAGCGGAATGGCCAAAAGTTCAGTGCGCCGCCGCCGCCGTCGTCGTAAATTCGAATTTTTTTTTCTTAAACACAGCAGCGAACCCACAGCGTTACTAACGGAAACCTCTCGGACGTGAAAACTTTCGGATTCTCTGGCAACGACATATTATTATAATAGACCACTCTTAATAGCGGACGCCGAAAATATAAACCTGCGCGAAAGTTTGTGCGCGATAAAAATATATATTTATTATTTCTACATTACACGACTAAACGGTGTGTGGATCGATTCGACTCGTGAAGAATTTTGTGTTGAAACGATAAGTAGTATAATAATTCGAGTGAATAAAATAAACAAGTGAGAATCGTTTTTGTTTTAACGCGAAATTTGAACAATTATTATTATTTTCCGACTACATTAACGTTTGTCTATTTACGTTATTTAGATATCATATATTGTAGAGATATCATAAAGTATATAAACTGATAAACACGACGACGACGTTAAAATGTTCACGACATAAGCCAACGAATCGCTTTTATTTTAAATAATATATTTCTTCGTAATCGAAAGTATACTTATATAGTTACCGAGAAGAATAATAAGTCAAGTATAATACTCATCATAGTCAAGTATAATGAGAAATCGAACCAGAAAAATGTAGTTGAAAAGTTAAAATTGACCGGACTTAAAAGTTTTTAAACGGGAAAAAAAAAATGTGCGAGCGTATAATTACCGTAAATCGACTTGAAATGTAAGACGCATTCGAGTTGACAATATAATGAAATTAAGTTTCGCCACTTTTCACGACCGCTGGAGTCGTATAAAAAAAATATATATTTTTTATCTTTTTCAAACATTGTATCGCGTTTGTTACGGACATTTGTCGTGTATTTTTTCGTACGCTTTTATACCGGATTCAATGTTAACGCTCTTTAAATCGGGTAACTCGAACCTTTTTTTCTTCTTCTTTTACGTAGTATCGTGCGTTTAATTTAACGTAATTTTAAACCGCAATTATAATATTAAACAGTATACGCACATAATAATATATATATATATATGAGATTATGTACGTTTCCAATGAGGACACCTCCTTTCTATTAATATTATTTTTATGTAAACACTAAACCTGTAATTTACGTGTTTTAATTTGACTGTAATTTATCTATACTTATAGTCGGAGTCCGCTATGCAATGGGAAACATTATTTTATTTTTTTTTTAAAAGATTAAGTAATTATATCGCGCGTAATTTGATAAGTGGCCAATTCTCGAAGTGAAAAATATTAACTAGATTCGTGTCGTGTTGGAATTGGCCACCGTTTCTCGAATTGATAGATTTCAAAACCCCATGCGTAACATTCGCGTACCGAACGACGCGACGTTTAATATGGTGAATTATGAAACGTTAATTCATAAATCACAGTTTGAATCGTTTTACAAAATAAATTTGAACATAATATAATAGATACGTCAAAGGTAATTAATTTTAAAATGTACATGTTTGCAGTAAGAACGCGCGGAATTATTTCAACGAAATAAAAAATAATTCCGGTTTTAACGAGAGTTTCTCTGAATCGTACGATTTTTGCTTTAAGGCCGAGCGAGACCTATATTTATATATATAATATATTATTATCACATTATACACTCTTGTTCGTAAATTACGCGGTGTTGCGATTTTGTTTGTTTTCGCGTAATATTATAATATGAACTAGAATAGCTTACCAATCGACGAATCGAGATCGAATTTCGATTTAAAAAAAAATTAGTAAACGACGAGCGAACTCGTAACAAATTGTCAACGCCTCGTGTAAACATCGAAAACCAGATATAAAACCGACGAAAAGATATTTTATACATAACAAAGTGAGTTATTTGTACACGATTTTAAAACGTCTATATTATAATATAATATGTACGTCGAGCGATTGCTCGGTATATTATGGAAATCATTGTTAAGATATGAAAACAAATCGAGTGATACACTAATTGTAAGTACAATAATATATAATGTTGTGTGTTAATTACTATCCAAAATATAATAATTCGCATTGATTATTGACTTGTAAAAACATAACGACAATAATTATTACAAATAGGGCAATAACACGCTGCGAACGATAAAAACGATATAAAATAACTCGGACGGCGTAAAAAGAAATCACCCCGCGGATCGGAGGAAACTGTTCGACAACAATGCAATGCTGTCGTTTGGCGGATGAGGTGAAAATCGGACGAATAATAGCGGTAAAGTATATTATTGTAATTTGTAAACGTGTAATTATTATTCTAGTCCACTAGTTTGCTCGTAAACTACTAATGAAAAACAGTGTCGTGTAATAAATCGTGTTGCCTAAAATATTATGAATATAATTATCTATAGACACATAAATACCTGATGAATAAACGCTTAGTGTGTTGAATTCGGATCCGCGCAGGATAATCACGTTTTTTGGGCAAAACTAAAACCGACTGATTGGTACTACTGATCTGCGTAGGTTTCAGAGTTTATCGGTATGAAATAAAATATATGAAAATAATTTGTCGACGCGTGTACGCGTCAGCGGCGTCCAAAGTGTTCAATTAAAAAAAAATAAAAAACATCGTTTGAAAATTATAGATATAATTATAATGTTACAGTCGTATAATTTTCCGACACACAAAACGTATACGTATTAATCACTCCTTTTGCTGCACCGAAGTTGTATATTGCTCTGATAGTTCGTTATTTTTTTTTTATTTTTTTTTTTCAATAGACGGGAGATATTATATAGTATATCTACTACGGGTTCGTGTTTTCTACGATCGGCGTGCAAACGGACGGATTTCCGAGCTCGAAATGTTCACGTCGACGACGTAATACGAACTAATTATTAGTTTCGATTAGTCGAACAATCGCGCGCGCCGCGCGGCATAAAAACAAACCGTACGTAATTGTTTAAACGCGAAAAATTATTTTATTCCGTCTATAATATCAATCCTCCCCTCGTGGCGAGACACTTTATTTTATAAAAACGGCTCCAATGTCCGGCCATTTTACCGGCCTATACAAAATAAATGATCTTTATGACGCGCGGTTTTTTTTCAACATTTAAATTAATGGCGATGATTCGTTTTCAATGTCTTCCTTTCGGGTGGGTAATATAAATTAACTGCGCGCCGAGGGCCCTCTCGAAATCAAATCAAATACACAACGTCATTTATCGTGATTTATCGTTCGTCTTAAACGTCCGACGATAGTAATATTCTCGCCCTAATACTGTAGAATAAAAAAAAAAAAAAAACGCACACCTTACGAACAAATATTATATTTTATTTTATCCGACGACGACGTCCGTGTCATAACAAGTGCGTCAACGTTACGATTCTCTTGACGAGGAATATCGTCGTGAAGTACATGAGATATTCGATTATATCCAAAATCCAAAACAAAGCCGACCCGTCGTTGTCGCCGCCGTCGTTGTAAGTGGGTATGAGTCTGAAATATGAAAACAAAACGATCAAAAATCGGTAAATATTTATTCAAAACAATACGACGCACAAAATATACAATAATAATTCAATGCGAATCGACTCACGAAACGGTGAAAACGTTTCACTATTCGTTCGGTCGGATTGTTGAAAACGATAATACGATGGCGTATAGAAAAGCGGGGAAAACGACAGCGTTTTACGTGTACACGTCATAATACGTATAATAATAATATGTAGTACTGATCAAACATTCACAACGGTCGTAATTCGTTCCCTTTAGAGCCGATTCGCATCAACGACAAATTTATTATAATCATAATTAAAAACATAATATGTTTTAGATTACGGTTTCGGTAACGCAATCGTCGTTTAGAGGTAGGATCTGCGTTTCAATTTACATAATAAATGTATTTCGTTAACGCCGCGCCGTGTACATGTAGTACAAACGTACCTGCCACTAATTCGATTATTTTTTTCCCCGTCCTCGTGATAAACATTGACTTTTAACGAGAACACTGTTTCGGTAGTCGATGTTTTTTAAAATTATAACGAGCGCGTTAATTTTTTTCACCGCGTCGCGCGTCGTCGTCGTGATAACATTCTAAATTTTAATAGTCTCTAACGGTCTCGACGTTAGTGTTTCCTTTTGACCTCGAACAAACGTTTCGTCGTGAAAACGGTGCTATTATAGTTACTCGGAAGAAAACGAGAACAACTGCGGCGGTATTAGTAAAATACTGTACGAACACACGCACACACACACACACACAGTATAAGCTCTGAAAAATGACGAGACGAAGAGTCGCCATCAGACACTCCCCCGTCGTCGTCGAAATAAGCGTTCTTCAAATTTAATACTCCCCGGCGGTAACGGAAAAAAAAAAGCAAGAAACTTTTCGGTGTAAAGAGAGCGATAATTTCGTCCGAAAAGAAATAAGGGAACGAGCGACAATAATTTCAAACGAAAACGTGATGTTGAAATATTATAACCTATTTAAAAAAAAAAACTTTTTGCGAACTGCTGCCAAGTATATAATATTGCCTTGTATTATTTTGAAATGAAAAAAAAAAAAACCGCGACGCCGCCGCGCCGTTGAGGTACTCGATAAAGTATGAATATACTCGGTAGACAATAATAATAATATCATCTTCGATTCCTATAAAATCAATCGATCGAATAGAAATATTCGTGTTTACCAGTGACTTTGGAAAGTCAGAAGTTTACAAAGTTTTGTCCGTCATTTTAAGTGCCGTTGATTAATTAACGGTTAAATTTGATTTTTTCTCGTGATTATTCGTTATGCGGTGTCATATAAACTACTGGTTATTATTGCGCGTCGAATTTTTCATCAAATTATATAATACAAAAGTAAAGGGTTTTCCAACCCGTTTTTACTATACAGTCGTATTTTAATTGAAAAACAAACCCTCGTCACTCGACGATTTTCCAAAAAAATCAACTGATATGTTATTGAAATTTCTTATTCGATTATTATCATAGTCGTTTAGTAAAAACCTAATCTAAATAATAATGACTATTGTGTTTACACTGTAAATAGGTTATTTAGAATTGAAATCTCTTTTAACCCTTTGTGGACCAAGTATAATAATCAAATGATTTTTCATATTTTTTTTGCACAGATGTATTTTGTTGTACTTAATTAAGAGCTAAAAATTTTTTTTTTTGTCTTCCCAAAATCCAAATTTGTGTTTTGACTATGGTACTCAGAAGTACCGTCGGTCCAATACCCAATTATGATGTGGTACTCACGAGTACCGTTGGTCTCTGTCAACGATATATTTTTTACATTACTTTTACCTGTTTCTTGTATTTTGAGTTTATAAAATAACTTCAAAAATCTGTAATTAATTTAAAAAAAGTACCAAGTCTTCAAAAGTTATAAAATTACATAAAGTATGAAAAAACATACAATTTTACTTAATAGTTTTTAATTTTAACATATTTTTTAGTAGTATTTTTATTAAGAATGAAGCACATAATAAAGTTTGTATATTATTGTCCAATGGAAATTCTTCGTTTAGCCAAACAGTTATATCCTCATTTTCATCGAATTTGGTCATGGTGAATACAAAGACGAACAAACGCGTAAATTAAAATAATAATAGAGAACAAGATGACGATGACACAAACTGCACACGACCGTGTGGCCCGACGGTACTTACAAGTCCAGGTGGTTCAAAACACATTTATTCAATCATATTATATGGAAATACGATTACAAAGATTGATATTTCGTTTATACTTAGTTACCGACTAAATTGCCGTTTTATAATTTTCCTAGAACGACTATTAATGTAAATAAAAGATAAAATCATAAGGCTTCTCTTCCGATATGAAATTCTAGAAAATACTACCTAAAAATAGTTATAATGCACTGTAAAATCGAATTACAATTTACTTTTTTTTTTATACGATACATAAAGTGGTACTGGAGAGTACCGATAGCATAAAACGAACATATCGTTCAATAACAATTTATGATGCAGTTTCAAAGTGATGGTACTTATAAGTACCATTGGTCGACAAAGGGTTAAATTAATAAAAATCGTCGTACGAGATTATTATAAAAATACACGACACCTTATGCTCGAAACGTTTTAAATTGTTGTTCCGGTTCGAAAATAAAATTACCGAAATTCAATCAAATCAATAATTTGGAAAAAGATTTAAAACGAGTATATTGATCAACGATTTTCTACGTACTCGAACGTTTATAATATTATAGGTACGTGAATTTGCATACGTTCGGTCCAAAAATCATAAATCAATAATTATATTCCGTTTCTATTTCGGTGGCAGCCGTCAATTCAACGAAACACATTAATTACATAGTTTTCCTTATTATTATTTTATAATATACGAAATAAGAAAACGATTTTATAAAAGATAATTTATACCGATAAACTCCGCATAATAAATCATCATTATTAATTACAGTGTGTGTGTGAATACGTTACTTAATCTTTTATTATTCACGAATTTACTAATTAAGTAATAAAAAAAAAATAAAAAATAAAAAACCAAAACAATAATAATTGAGTTTTAGAGTTTCAATTAGAGGCGTTCTTTAGGAACGACGACGCTATAAAATAAAATACGTCGTCGATTTATTTTCTCAATACTAAAAATAATTACTCGGGTATTATATTATTATATGTGTTTAGGTGCATGAACCGATTCCTTGAACGACATTTTTTTATTGACTCGTCAAATCCTCCCCTCTCCGAGGAATTCAATTATGAAACGTCCCGGACTACACGGACGACTTTGGTGATTTTGTTTACCATGACATAGTTGGACAAACGTATACATACGTATTGTCGTTTTTATAGCGTGTAATTTTAAAACTTGAAAATTGGCGTGCGTTAAACGAGTGCCCATATCGAGAGCGAGCGATTCGTTTTTAAACGTAATTTTCTACAGTGACGCGTTACTTTTTAAATTTTATCGCCACTTACCTGTAAATATTTTTAGAAAATAAACGCTCGTCAACAAATTACATAATTATTATTTAATGTCTCGCGTTGAAAAAATAAATAAATAGCATTTGATAAAAAATAATCGCTCGAGGTATGATTATACTCGTATATACGTACGTATGTCTCGTCCATTTAGTGGAAATTATTGTCCGTTTCACGAAAAGTCATGTAGTTGATGAAATTACCTACTTTGTACTTTGTACAAAGTGTAAGAAAAAAATGGTTTCTATTTTATGAAATGGATGCGACGACATATATATTTATAAATATATAGTTTTCTAGACGATGACATCGTGACATACGCCGGTCGATGAAAAGTAAACAGTACACATTTATTCAATACAGTGGCGCAACTAGGATTTTTTCAAGGGGGGTGTCCGCCAGTATCGTATACAGTATTTCCCCAATTCATTTCCAAATTTGTCAGTATACTTTGTACAAGTGACAGTCGTCACGACTACTATTAAATATTTACCTATTATATTATTTTATTCAAACGATTTGAATCAAACCACCACCATAATTATTTCCGAACACACTACTGACGTCCGTGACACGTATGTTTAGATTAAAGTTACGTATAATTTTAGTAATTGTCAAGAAGTTTACAAAATTAATAATTATTATACGTCATATAACAATATTATAAATTTTAAATTACAAAATCTAATAAAATTTCTTTTCAATGGTTATTGAATATAATTATATATAAATTTCCTATTATACGGTTCAAGGGGGGGGGGTGTCCAGACACCCAAAACACCCCCCTTGGTTGCGCCACTGATTCAATGTGTTTATCGGTAGATCGCGATAGTTTTTACATTTTAATACATAATATTATATTAATTATGTTTTACGAGTATACGCTGTAAGTATACGTGCAGTACCTATATTATTATTTAATTACGCTCTCGCGGTGCTAATGAGTAATAATGGCCGTCGCTTGCAATTAAATCTATAACGAGTATGATAATGATTGTAGAGTTTATTTTCATAATTTTAGTATCATATTATATACGTTTATATTGTAAATTAATGATAATATAAAATAGTAATGTATTGTTTTTTTGCGTTTTATAGGACAATATTAATGGACGAATTATCAATCGATAATGTTCACTATCATAGTGTAGAAATCGATTTGGAAATTCGAGTTGTATTTTCAAGTATGTATTATATCAGCGACTCCGCATTAAGTTTTATATTAAATTGTAAGTTACAAATCGCTCGTCCGAGCATAATAATATTATAATTATAGTAGTGTAAAAATATTTCGATTAAACATATTCATTTTTCAATAGCTTTTCGAATTCAAAAGCGACGCGACCATCAATACGGGTGTAATAAAATATACTTATACGAATTAGCGATAAATTTATACGAAATTTGTATAAAAAATAAATAAAATAAATGCTCTTCGGAGTGTTTCGGAGTGCCGCCCGGGCATATTGCATACCGGGCCAACGAATTCGAGCCGATACGATTGCAAACGCGCGAACACGCCTCCTCTATATAACGCCCGCATTTTTTAAAACGTTCCAAACTTTCGGAAAGAAAGAAAGATTTCGCCTCGCAAACACGTCGAATAAACACACGCCTCCGATGCGATTAACGTCGCAATAAAACCGTTCGGATTTGAATGGAACGCCAAGAAACAAACGAAACAGTTATGGTAATTTTCTTTGAACTATTCAAAGTGCACCCATTACACAACCCATTGTTGTGTTTTCATTTGTACCTCTACCGGCGCGGCGTACAGGTAGTATACAGGACGACGACGACGACCGTGCGGCAAGGAAAAGTTTCGCTATTCAGATGGCATCTTGTTTGGGCGAAAAGGAAAAACGATAATGACATTAATTAAAACGCCATTACGGCCGCCGCCGCCGCCGCCGCGCAGTGCTCGCAGTCTCAAAGCGAATAGCTACCACACGAGAGACGACTAATTGGCGAATTTCCGCCATTTCGTATCATCGCGGTAACCGCCGCCGCCGCCGCCGCCGCAACACGACTTTATATCGTACGTTATTATACTGAAATATTATTTGCGCGATGTGCTCGCATGCGTGTTGTACGGAAACGCCGAGTAAAACCGCGCACGATTCCGACAGGACGACGTTTCTAAAAAAAAAAACAATACAAAATATATGATTAAACATATCGTTCGAATGATCTATTGAAATTATCAAATATCTATTTAATAATATTTTAAAAAACCAAATAAAAAATACCTCTTGCCTGGGGAGTGTTATGTAAAAGAAAAGTGCTTAAACGTATTTTACGACCGGTTTCGAATAAAAATTCATCGTCGTCGGGTAGAATAGATTAATCACATTTAATAGATTATTTTATAATATTTTGTTATTATCATATATGAGTTTTATTTTTGTTTTACTTTAAATCGCTTTTAATATTATAACAAATCGAAGTACTTAATAATGAAAAACAGGATACTTTTATTATTTTACCCACATTCGACAATAATAATTATGAAACGCGTGTATATTTTTTAATTGATTCGCAAAAAAAATGTATAAACAACGATAACGGTTATTATGGTTATTAGAGAATACGTCATATAAAACGTTAAATTTTTAAAAATAACTGTGTTGGGCCACCCTTAACACGTAGGGGTTTGAAAAATAGTTTATGTCCTATTCTCAGAGCTACCAAATATTACGTAGAAAAAATTTCACGAAAATCGGTCAAGCCGTTTCGGAGGAGTTCGGTAACAAACAACGACCACGCTCTTAAAAAGTTTTTAATTTTATAATTATTATTGTTTTGACGTTGTCTCCAAGCGGTTTAGTGGATAATAATTATCGTGAATCGATCGTACGCCGGCACGCGGATACGTCGTGTTATCCTTATGTAATACCTATTACGCATTAAAATCACTAAAGCGTAGTAAAGCGCGATTCGAATTTTACTTCACATCATAGTCTCACTAATACTGTACGTTTTTTTTTCAAGGGAGCCCTAAAATTTTGTTTTCGCGGAGTCGGAGGATCGCGCCCAGTCGTCTGACTCTCGCATATTTTTAAATAACATATTATTACACAACATAATAAACGACGACGGCGATTTCTGTTTACCGTTGAACGTTATTTTCGATTTGATAATATTATAATATCGTCTGCGCCGCCGCCGCCGCCGCGCCGTACGGATAAACGCGCTGATTAAAAGTCCCCGTAGTAGTATTTAATACGACGCGCGACAATAGACGACGCGCTTTCGCGCGGCGACGAGTACAATGAAAACAGTCGAGACGCGGGAGTCTATAATATGAAATCATATTATATCTATTTTACAGTAAAAATACGGTCACGTATTATAGTTGATGGTACAAAATGCCGTACGAAACCGCCGCCGCCGCCGCCGCGGACATTTTAACGAATTCCACTGCGAACCAGCAACCGATGGAAATCCGCAGACTATAAGGCGGTCGTGGCGAGAGATCGACGGAAATCGTTTACTGTCACTTCGGCTACGGAAACCGTGGCACGTTTTGAACCTTCTCTGGACTTTCACAAATAATTCAAGACCAAAATTAGCCAAATCGGTCGAGCCGTTCTCGAGTTTTAGCGAGACTAACGAACAGCAATTCATTTTTATATTATATTGGCTCGAGTCAATCCCCCTTTTATACGAAAAACAAAACTTTTTAGCGTATCTTTTTTACGTTTTCCACGTACGAAACGCGTGGAAAACGGTTCGGTTAGGATTTCGACATCAGACAAATTATTATCTTATAATATTTAAAAATGAATCGCAAAATGTGTTGTAAGCGCATAACTCAACAACCCCTGAACCGATTTCGCTAATTCTTTTTTCATAATATTCCTTGAAGTACGAGGATGGTTTTTACGGAGAGAATTATTAAGAAAATTAACCCTAAGGGGGTAAAAAGGGTGAAACTAGAAAAATTCGCCTGGCCGGAACTGCTGGAGCTTTAAGTATGAAATTTCGTCAACAGTTTCGTTTTATATAGTGGAGACCCCATGGGAAAGGATTTTTCGAAATTCGACCCCTACCGGAGTTAAAAGGGGTAAAAGGGGTTAAAATGAAAGAAACTGATGAAATAAAAAGTTATACTACACACGGGCGAAGCCGGGAGCTATTCTCAATAAATCTGATCGTAACACATCTATTGAATACGTAAACTCGCGAGTCGTAATATTGTAATTACGCGTTGGTTCTCCGGTCAGTTGTAGACCGCGATTGTAGGTGTAATTGAATTTGTACGACGAGGTATAGAGATCTGCTCGCCGAGTCGATAACAAAAGAGAAAAAAATCCGAACAGACTACGCGGCACTGCGCTATAATATTCTCCGAACAAAGCGCGGACTCGTGATATTGTATGAAACTCAGACGCGCAGTATTTTAAGTACCGACACGGCTTAACGTATGAAAATTAATTATTCATAACTTTGATTACAACTTTTCGAGCACTTTGAAATCACACCGAAACTAACTTTCTACAGCGAAAAATAACGGACGTGAACACTACTCGCGTCGTACCTTTTTAGGAACGTCTTTCGAAATTTTCGATCGGTCGAAATAGAAACCGAAAAAAAACCTCACATTCGGGAAATATTCCAACACGAGAGTAATATTACTTTACTAATATTGCGTTTATCGGACTCGTTAAAATATTATTAAAAGTGCAAGTACACCTGTTAAAAAAAACAAAAACAAAATGGAACAAAACGATCAATATTTTTGTGTTGGACCGTGTGTGTGTGTGTAATATTGAAACGCGAAATATACCAACGCTGAGAGAACTTATGAAATTCGAAAATAAACAAACTCGATGGAAAGTGCCGTTTCGATTACATCGAGTTTCTTATACTTAACTGTGTACGTATAAGTATACTTTTTATTATACCGAATGAAAAAAAGAACATTATTTGACGGAAAAATATTTAACTCGTTTAATTTCATTAGAATTTGTTACGTATTAAAGAGAAAACCCGAAAAAGTCCAATGGATATCTGACGTGTCACCCCATCACGTTGAATTTCCATTTTTATTCAGATTTTATACCGAAAAAATGAAAAAAAAACAAACCATTCCGATTCGTTATTTGGTCGGAAAAACGCATTCGCCCATACGTATTTATATACTCATACTCGTCAACGCCCAGACCAAACCGCCGGGTCTAGAGACTTGAAATTTTCTACAGACGTTCCTTGAGCGACGTAGGCGCGCACTGAGAAAGGATTTTTCAAAATTCCGCCCCTAAGGGGGTTAAAAGGAGTGAAAGGGGTAAAAATGAAAAAAAAATCACCTAGTACCTCATTGTACCCACTGAGAAAGGATTTTTCAAATATATAATATATGTTATCAATAAATCTAATAGTGCTATAACAATTAAATTAAACGCTAATAACACATGGCCTACGAAAATGCCAAAAAAAGAAACTAATACGCGGGCAACGACGTGTCGGGACAGCTAGTACTCTACAACAGGGGCCGGCAACCTTTTTGCAGGTGCCAAGGGCCAAAAAATAAAAAAATAATTTTATTTACGTTTTACAGTTAAAATGTCGAACAAAGTTTATTATAGTCATGTACCTATACAAATTAATTTATTTAATTTAGAATATATTTATCAAGCCAAAAGAACAATTTATTGAACATTTTACGAAAAATATTGTTTGAAAAAAAACGAAAAAAAAACACGAAAATCTTTGTGCGGGCCGCAGGTTGCCGACCCCTACAATAATACGTGACATTTAACTCGTCGCCGGCTCGTCTCTCGTCTCGTCTCGGCGAATCCGAAACCCGGCGTAATTAATGTGCTGGCCGCGTCGGGCCCTGTTATTATATTGTTTTAACGCCCAGACCGTTTCGTCGCGAACGTAAATACAATAATTATTATTATCGAGTTTGTCGGCGAATT